>JAPYYV010004142.1:0-17107 GCA_030522625.1 Copidosoma aretas
ATAGGTGTGCAGGAGTTAGTCCTGGTGTTTATTAGTAAACATCTGGTCATGACTCAGGCAATACACCGATTAGTTGTAAGAATCAACCCAAAGTACCCAGAAACCCAATGTAATTAAAAATTCAATGTATCATCGTAAAATAATAATGTAATATGTAATATAAACCATTGTAGCTATAGAAGCCTTTTAAGGACTTAATAAAGCTTTCAATAAATACACTAAGTACGCATGTGGGTATTTATTTAAAAAAAAAAAAAAAAAAAAAAAAAAAAAAGAATTTCATCGATACAATTTTTTTTCCAAGTATTTGTTGGCCTATGTAATCACCGCAAGGCTTTCGACGCTATTGCTTATTTTGTCTTTCTTCTAAAACTTACTTTTGCTGTTTTGTGGAATCATCGACAAACATTTACGATTTACTAATATTGCTTATTGTTAACATGTGTGATTATTGCAACGCTTTTGATGCTGTCGATACTATTGTCTTTCACTTAGAGTTTATTCTTGTCTTTCGATCTGCTAAGGCATCATACAATTGTAGGGTTTACTAATTTTGCTTGTCGAGTAAGTCCAAGTCCTTTTATCTTTTATCCAATATTTTTTTTTTTTTTTTTTTTTTTACTTTAGTATTTTTCCCTTCATTCTGTATCCCTATCAATCTCTGTTTCTCCATTTTTTCGATATAGTTTATCAGAAAATATTGTGACTAATGTCTTATCAGTAGTTTTTAATTCTGAAATTTAGGAATTTCTGATGACACATAATTATACATGGATATAATCACAACCGACTCTACCGGCTATCTATGAATATTGGTGGCCACTCGCACCAAAGTATATCTTCAATAAATGAAAACATTTCACCTGAACATTACAGTAAAATATACACATTCTGTTGTATTTTAAATAAAATAAAAGCAATTAAATAGAATATATACAGTTGTTTTTTTCAATATTATCAACTATCAGTGTTTCACCAGAGCATTCAATTTCATAATGCCAAATTGGCTTGAATCATTTGAATTTTTAATTTTTATGTAATTATACCAACGAAAAATACTACCAGGTAAGATTAATATTTTCTTGTAAATTTAACATGGAACAATCGTATTGGCTTTCGACAGGTAAGCGTTGATAATTGAATCGTATATCACTTGTTACTCGTATATAAACTTTGATGTGCTCTGTTTCCATTAATTTTCGTTTATATGAAAAAAGAAAAAAAAACGTGTACAATATTTTCTGATGATCTACCTGACAGACCAAATAGAATTTCAAAAATTTTTTGACGCAAGTACCCTGTTATTAAAAAATATTACGATCACCTTAAAAAGCTATTAGAATATTTAAATATTGTAAAAACAAAACAAAGACGATTCACAAACAATTTAAAAATAGTACATTACGTCACTAGGGCACAAAGTACAAACTTGACGGTTTTTGTACGTTTGTGCCCGAGTCGCGTATATTATTTTTCCTACCTCGGGCACTTCTGAGTGCTTGCTGTTCCCCTTGTAGGAAAAATAGCATTCACCACTAATGTGCATCCGGCCAGGGCGATCTTAACGGCTCAGGGATCGACCTGGAGAGATGCACATTATTGATGAAAACTAATATTTTGAGCATGAGTTGGTTAGAAATTAGAAACACTTGATATAATGAACATCAGCTCAGCTCCTAAATAAGATTTTTTAATATAAAAATACTGTCCCAATACACGAAGGAAAAAGTTACAGCAATTTTCATTGTAAAAGTAACTGTAAATTCCCATCGCAGCTTCGCGGTAATTTTTTGATACAGTACAATTTATTCCAGTTAGCTGTACTTTTTAACGAGAAGCTACATAATAATTATTCTTCTGTTTCTGGAAAAAGATAACGTGAAGGGTCGATACCGACGAAACCATGTCGATGATATAGATGCTCATCTTATCAATAATCTGAATCCATGATGTGTGAGACAAGGAAAAAAGGAAAAAATTCATTTTAAAAAGAGTATCGACAGAAAAAACAATCTTATAAAATTGTATATATAACTTTGTAAAAAAGTACGTGATGCATATTTATTCTTTATCGAGGTTGTTTTGTTGAAATGAAATTTTTCTGTTTCTGTAGTGTGAGACTTTTCCGCTAGTTATTATTTTAGATTAGTTTTCTCTTTCAGAAACTTGTTACCAACTTGCGAGTGGATGGATAAGTAAAAAGTTAAACATGGAAATATAGAGAGTATACAATGTGTGTGTATATATATGCGTATTTGAAACAAAGTAAATACATAATTGTACATCAGTATCCTCGACAAATAGTCAAAAATATTTCTTTTTTGACAATAAATGTACAACTTCTACAACAAAACGTCTTTCACTAAGCCATCATCATTTAAAAAACCAATGGAAGATTAAAAAAAAAACATAGATTGAAGACCCTTTTGAGTCCGATAAATTGCATCTGGTTGTCCATCGTATTTGTGCGACTTATTGCTTGCAAATATGCTTAAAGGTGCCAAACCTGATTCCTCGAGACGTTATCATAATTGTAGTGTATGCGAAATAAACATCGATAATCTCAGCAAACTTACAACCCAAATGCGCATTCATACTAGCGATAAACCATACCGCTGCTCTCAATGTCACCAAACTTTTACTCGAATAAATAGTCTCACTGTGCATAAACGAATCCACACTGGAAAAAACCCCACAGCTGCAAGTTATGTCATTCAACATCATATGCGCCAACAGTACTCTTTTCTCTGCAAATTGCACCATTTAACGTTTACTGTGTCCTCTGACCTTTTGAAGCAAAAACATTATTTATCCACGGGTTAGCCGTGGCTCATTTTAACCAAGTTTTGGTTTTCGTTGCAAAATCTAAAATTTATAAAAGAAAGGTGCATTTTTATGCTACGCTTAAAAAATTGGAAACACATGCGTAGCAGACGGTAGCCTGTAGCATAGTCAGTCATTTGAGAGTAAATTTCAATTTTTTAGCAATTTACTTGTGCAAAATGTGTGTAAATTGATTTTTTTTGTTATTCATCGACAAACAAGGGAATTCTAGGGGCATGGTCATTATCTATCATGAAATAGTTTGACTAATCAAATTTCGCGCTGTAGCGACGTCAATTATATGCTGTACGCGTAAGCCGCTTTGCGCGTACTGTGAAAATACACCGTTATCATATACAGAGGTTAGGTAAGGTTGAAAAATTTTCTTCATAAATAGTTCTAGTAAACAAAATAAGATGTTATAAACATTTTGAAGGAAATTTGATATGTATAGAATTGATGCATGTAATGTAAATGTAGAATTTTTATTATACACTTGACTTGAGCCACTCCAAAAAGCAGCAAGAATTTTTGAGCCATTTAAGTCATTGTGTAATGCATTTTATAAATTGTATCTGCGCTATTAGATACGTAACTGTTAAAAATTATACGAGAATTATTTCAAAATGGAATAAAAAAACGACCTTTAGTCACTATTAATTCAGTTTTTTCTTTTTTCGCACTAAATGTTAGCCTGCAACAGGCTGTAAGTATTAATTAATACTAAAAAATGATTCAAATAATTTGTTCAAAAGGGAAAATTTACTTTAGTTTTGTCGGATAGATAAAACTCTGCGAGAAGAGTTCGATTGCTCGTTAAACTGATGAATGTACCTCGGTTAAGCTGCGCTAACAATTTTTTGACTAGTTAGAGCATAAGACACTTTGTATTACGATGACGCTTGTTTATAGCGTTATTATTGTTCATAAAGAACATGAACATTTGCGTTTAAAAAAATATTATTTGTATTTGGATTATATGAGCGGAAAGCATATTTAAACATTTTGCAATAACTATAATTTCTAATTTATAAATACGCGTGCGTACTTTATTATTACAAATATCTGGCGATATAATTATTACAATAATTATACTGGATATTTTTACACGATTTCATTACATCGAGATATGTGATTTAAAAAAACATAATTGCATAGAACTATATTCTGATATTCATTAAAAATTTGTTGATATTGTAAATCTCTCTTTACGGAAACATAAAATCTCAGCGAAAATTTTTTTTGTTATCCACTGGCGTACCAAATGAAAGAAGAAAATATGTGCTTGTCAAAAATGACGAAGACAATGAAAACAGTTTTTATTTGAAAAAAGGTGCGCCTGTCTATATTTCTCTGTTTGATGCACTGTTTCAAACTTGAATAATTCAAATCCTTGCATATCAACGGTAATATTTTTTTAGTTTTAAATGGGAAAGAAATATTTGTTTCGTGTTCGATGACAGCTTTGCGTTGTTGCATTTTAAAAATAATCTTTCATTCCTAAAAATCAATAGCAACAGTATTCGTAGAGATGAATTGTTTAAAAATATATCAAGAGACATACGAAATAATTAAATACACACTTTAGGCAAATATATTAGGTATTTAATATTTATCGAATCTGACGACATTAAATGGTTGAAAAAAATTAGTTTCGAAACGGTACATGAGCGGACTTTGGAAAAAAATACGGCTGGATGATTCTTTTTCATGCGAGTAATATAGGTAAAGTTTACTTGAAGCAACTAGCACGTGAAATTCTATTAAAATAAGTTTTTACATTTCATGCTAGGGCTTCCGCAAGACTCAAGAAATTCTTGATCTTGTCTAGTCTTGATTTTACCAAGACTATACCTAATTGTCTAATAAGACAAGACCAAGAACAACATGCATAAATAGCATACAAGACAATAGTAAGAAGTGCTACTCAAGAAACTCATATTGTCAAGATGAATTACTCAAGATATTGAGTATATCTTGTTCTTGAAAAAGTGTAACTGGTGACGAAAAAAAGTGTTTCGGCGCCACGTTGCAGTTAAACCAAAACAAAACCCTGCACGCGCTTGGCTTGACTAGACTAGACTGTGTAACTTTCGGTAACTTCTTACGTATATATAGGTCGACTCAGCGTTAATCAGTACCTATAGTATGCCTAAGGCCTTGAAATATATTATTTGCAAATTGAGATGTCGAATCAAAAAAATCCGTCGAAGTAAAGCTTTGTGGATGCAAGTAGAAAGTTTATGAACAGCTTTAAATTCAAAATATGATATATGATGTTTGTTTAATTTTGGACCCTCACTGTATGCATCTTAAGACAGAAGCTGTAAAAAATTCTAAACTGTTTATAAAGAACATAATTATTATAAGTTTGCAATAATAATTATTGTGATAGGCTTAAAGCTCTCGCGGGAACAAGACGAAAATAATTTTTCTATATTATCAAAGAAGACCAAAGATTTTCTTGTCGTCATGCCAAGTTCCGTTCCGATTTAGATAGTGTTTTCTGCAGCCTCTGATATTGTCATAATAAAACGATGTTCTTGAAGCTATGTTTCTATTAGAGTCATGCTGTGTATAAGCTCCTGGATAAAAAGTCAACTAAAACAAAAAATTTGCAGAGTACCAATCTAAAGAAATAATAATAAAAATAAGATTTTTTTAAAATACATGAATTTTCTGTCATCACTAAAAAAATTAATTTGAACTCATAGTTAATCAAGTCATGTAGAAGTATAGTAAAAAACATAAACAAATTCAGAGAATAGAAAAAATATTGTTTTAAGATGTTAAAAAATTCATAAGAATCGATGTTTAACTTTATAAATCGCATTTAGAATGTTTATAAGAACAAATTTGTATTCAAATATACAACTAACTCATTTATTCATTTATTTACCGAATAACTTATAATTATCTTATGGGAGCATACTTTTTTTATCCAACATAATTTAAGTTTTAAAAAATATTAATTTTTGAATATTTCGAGACATGATCAAGATTTCTTGAACAATATCATAACTAAGACAAGACAATATCAAGATCACATGTACAAGAAAAATACAAGATCAAGACAAGACTCGATATGTCAGTGTTTGTCGATAGCAACAACGAGATGTTAGAAATATCGTATTGTCTTGTCTTGCAATAACATAAAATATAACTTCTTTTGATTCACATTCAATGATATTTTACTTAAAATGTTCAGAGAATAATTGATATATGTCAAGGAATAATCGAAATGTGTGTCAGTATTATTATTACTTTTATAAAAAAAAAAAAATATATGAAGAAGCTAACCAATTAATTTAAAACTAATAAACATCGTTTATTATTACAGTTTTTACTGAGTGTTAATGTAACCAAGATATGAATAATAATATAGTTTACCTTAGTATTTGATTTCGTGGTGTGCGTGTGCAAGCTAAAATGACGTATCGCTCGAACAGCCAAAATATCTTAAAATCTGAAATAAAATGAAATATTTATTTTTCAATGAAAAAAGTGTCATGAGAATTTTCTGAATTTGTGTATTATGTACTAATCAATAGATTAATAATTTCATTGTGAATAACGTACGTACATTAAGAATGAATAATGTTACATTATGTTAGTTTTTAATTATATTGATGATAACCATATGTAATAATTTTGAGATTAAAGAAAGGTTTAAAATATTTAAGTGGACTATTTTACTCATATTACAAATGAAATCTGAAAAACCTTTATCAGTCACCATTCAAATGACACATTCAAATCTAAGGTAAAGTAGATGAATAAATATTGGCATTTGCACAGTAACATACTTTCTCATTCTTTCAAGTATAGAATCGCCTCAAGTATTAGTGATTACAAATACAAATACATATGTATGATTGTTCCTTGTAAGAAGATAAAAACGTTTAACAAATATTTTTTTACGAAAATATTTCACGTAATCATAAAGTCACTTTGTATTTATACCAGTGCCTCTTAAGCACTCTATAAACATTTATTCCCCTTTTCGCATATGATAAATTCTTCAATAAATACAGGTAAATTAATATAATTATTTTATAGAAGACCACTTAATTGGTATTACATAAAAATAATAAATATTCTCCGAGTGCCAGTAGACTCCACCCGAAACAAAAATTGTTATCCTAAGAACGCCTTTTTTAACTTATGATATTTCATGTGCAGGTATTTCTCCTCACCATCAATCCGATAACTATTATTATTAAAATATTCAGAAAAAAGTGTATAATAATAAGTAATGAAAATAAATTATAGTAGAAACTTGAAAGTGAATCCAGGAAGGATCATCTTTCATCTTTCGCGCGAATAATAGCGATATGGTATTATCGATCCCACGCTTCTATTCAGAGAGCAATACCTCTTATTGTTCTCAATCTTATTGTGTCCCAACATTGACAGGACAAACATCTCCATCGCAAAAAAGTCGTGATGTTTTGTGTCGAATAATAGGACGAGACTACGCAAGAAAAGAAAGCTCCTTCGACCTCTTCCGGATTGTTTGCTCGAGCGCGCGCACATAAACTTTGAAAAGCATCAACGATAACTGCGAATTTTTACGCGCGATATTGCTCGCGTCTCGTAACATCGTAGAGACCATAAACATATTCCGACCGAACTGCGATGATCGTCCTATTACGACAGAATGTCGTCAGTTTCGCTCGAAGTCGCTAGCTTAACCCACTTCAGGAATCACGTCGACGGGTGCCAAGCGCGGCTTAACGACTCTGATACACTTGCACAACCCCCGGACATTGGCTTCATCGTTGGTCGTTGCACCGATACAATCATATAAATAAGTATACAGCGTGTTCTGAAAATGTTTCGGAAAACTATAGTACGAGGCAAATAAAATGTTACCTGCCAAATTTTCAGTGTGCCTTCTACTTAGTTTTGCAGATGATGGATTGATTGAGGTTGAAAATAAAATTATAATTAAAACATTAGATGTAAATAGTATATTAAAGAAAATTATAGGAATAACCTTGACCTTTAAAGGACTTTATTAGGATATTTTTTTCTTTCCTGTAAATCCAAATTACTAACTCCAGCATGCTAATAAATGTCACCGTTTCACACAATAATCTCTTTTCCGATTTTTGTTTACTACTATTATGCTTAATGGTACTTAACAGTACGCAATTATCAGTATGAATAATTACCATAATTAATTATATATCATTCATAATAAATATAACAAATTCATTATCATGACAAATAATTGTTTCGTTATTTATTAGTATGATTATTATATTATTTTATATATTAAATTATATTATCATCGTTATTAGAATATAATATTTTAATTACAATCAAGAAGTTTGATGACTGACGTTTTTATAAATGGAGTGTATAATAAAAACTACCGTATTTTTTATAGTTTATAAATAAAAGCGTACTTCAATAATTTTTTTGTATTTTTATCATATATTATGTAATAGCACAATTACATATAAGTCACTTTAAGTAAGTATTTTTTGTTCTGACGGGATACGATAGCATCAGTGCTTTGCAACTAAAAAATTATTTTAAATAAGTTTGTGTGAATTTATAGTTTTGATATGTCTTTTTCGTCAATACATCTCATGATTTCAGGAACCCACCACATAGTAAAATATTTTTTATTACTGTTACTATTACTATTACTATTAAATAATTTTCTTATCATAAAAACCTATGCACTGAACGTTTCACCAGAATATAAATTCATGAGTTCCTTTGAAATGATAATCTTACGAATTCAGTGCTTGTACATGAGTTGACCCAATTATACGACTCGTAGCGTATTTAATATTTATTAGCCTGTCCCAGGGAAAATGGCTCGAGCAGTTCCGTGCCTTCGGGACGAAATAAGATTTTCACTTGAATGATTCAAATCCTGTAAATATCGTATGAACTTCATGGTTAGAAAACCATCCGATCCACTGGAAAGTTTTTTCTTTCACACCGTTGAAAGGAGTCTCTTTAAATGGAATGAGATAGTTGAAGCGTGAAATTTTTGGAGTCAAGAACGGAGCGCGATATTTTTAATAAGCAATCGATCTGGGCTCGATAAATCTCAACGGCAACTAACACTCTTGCATACTTATTTGCTACAACTTCATGCTTGGGAAAATTTATTGGAAAACATTAATAAAGTGCGATCAATGGAAGAACGAGATGCTTGAAAAGTCAATGGAATTCACCCCTTCATATCTTTTGTTGCTCGTAAAATACAAACTATATGCACACTCGGCAATATTGTATGCACCTACAAAAATACTATCGTTTTATTTCTCTTTTTTCATACATCCATGCACCTCGTTATCTTTTCATGCTGCTTGCATCCAATGAAACTTTATAACTTGTTACTCACATTCTGAAAAGTTTCTTATTGCTGATAATCCACATGATTTATTTTGATTTGATGCTTAATAAATAAATTTAAAACATTTTTTTATTCCAACAGCTTTTTAATAAAAGCTTAATTGAAACTTTATTCATTATAACTTTGGTTGTTTGCAACTATACGCGTACAATTATTTGTCAACTTTTTATTACCATACCAAAAAAATGTAAAAGTGATAAATTAGAGTTGGCTATTTATAAATATTTAATAAAAACCTGTTAAAGCAATTTTTAGTAACAATTCGACTCATAAGTTAATGGTTCTTGTACAATTAACACAGTTGATATTGCAATTTTGTGAATTTCCCATCGATGTATATTAAATTAAGATATATTGGAAGTATTACTCGTTTTGAGTAAAAAATAAATTTATAAAACTTACTTGCCTCGTTATGACTTCACAATCACAATTATAATTTTTTAATATAGTTTCCATGATATAGAAATTTTTTTTTTCATAAAAAATTGACGCTACATACATGACCTTATTATCAACCAGCAATATCAATCGTATTCTTGTGTTTCACAATTTACGTCCCTCTTATCAAACGAATTCAATATAACTTTGATGAGAAATGAATAAAAATTATTGAAATTACTAAGAAAATTTTTTGTTATTGCAATAAAAATTATGTTTATCTTTTTATTGTATTGATATGAATTATTATTCGTTTAGGTATTTGCCATTTACAACCACTGAAAAAGATAGGTTATGTTTAATCCTGTCTGTATTACGATGTTTCTTCGAAAAATTGATCTTGTTTTTTAAATATACTTGATATAAAAAATCTAGTTTTTCTAGTGGATTCATGAAAATACATAATCATAAATATTGAAAATAATTTTACGATGGACTCAATTATTTCAAGTAATCCCAACATTTTTATTTTTTTTCAATACAATCATTAAGTTTTAGAAAAAACTTAAGAAACTCAATTATTGAAAAAAAGTTCTTGAATTTTTCGCTAATTGTACCATAAATTGTTCAATAGTAAACCAATTTTATTGACGTTCTAGAAATTCACAAACTAATGTAGGTTTTATACGTCACATCTACTGTACGTTCGACGCATAGATTGTCATCGTCAAGCAAGATATTTATCGACAAGCAGCACAAGCCTATTCCCGTCATTCCGAAACAAAAAATAAAAAAATATGTCACAAATTTTCAGAAAATCGACACACGTTCCGGGGGGTCGCTCGTAAGCCGCACGGGTCGCAAAAAAAGAGATCTATTTCAGGCCGCGTAGCGGTGGAATCTCGCACGACCAGTGAACCAATCAAGCGTTCTCGCGCGCTCGGAACACAGAGCTCTCGGAGAATATAGGGGGCCGGAGGAGGGGCAGGCCTTTGCCTCGCTTAAAAGGCCAATCTTGCGTGAAGCGATCAAAGCGCCCCTCCGCTGACGACACAGCCGCACGCGCTCTCGTTAGACCCTTTTATGCAACTTTTTTTCAGGAGGAAGCGAAAAGTATCATGGCCGGGGCTGATCGATCTATTTCTACCGGGCCGATTTTCGAGGGCGATGAGAGGGTGAGGGGAGCTGCGATTTTTTTTTAATTTTCGTTCTTCGTGGTCCGTTTTGTAGTAGGCGGTGCTCTGATGCGTCGTAGTGTTCGATGGTCTTTGAGATACAACTTTCTTTTTTTACGATTTTGTCGTGCTTGTTATAGGGTACCTGTAATTTGTCCTTCTTTCGTGGAGAATCGAGATTTTTGTCTCATTCATGATAACTATTTTATCATGCTCTGGACAAAATTTTTTGAAAATATGAGAATCGAGATAGTTGATATGATGGCTCGTACAATTTTACCATGAACCAAAAAGTTTATTTATTAATAAATTTTTAAATAAATGTATATTCAAAGGTCATTTTATTGGAATTATTTGAACTATTATTCCAATTTTTTTACTGATTTTTTTAGCAACTCCGTTTTGAAATACATGTTTGAATTATAGTTCAGATTTTAAGAAATTAATGAAAACTTGAAGAACAATTTTTCATCAGAATAAATAAATTATGTACCTCTACTATAGGGTTTCAATAAATATTACCAGCACGTTGGTAATTTGTATCGAATTTTATAAACGTACTTAGTTAATGTACCGTATCTAACGAAGGTGGTTCTTTTTGAGCTTCATTTAATGCATTAACATTTGACTGTAATTTTTCAAAGTGCACATTGCAAAAGGCATCAAAGTTTTTTAAAGACACCCGCGTATTTTCAACGAAAAACATTACATTTTTTAATTTTTAATGGATGAACATTTCATTTTGTACTTCACTGACGAGAAAAGATTACACACTCAAAGTTTTTCAAGGAATAGCTTTATCTTTTAAAATTTTTAAATCAAAAATATTTTTTTTTCAATAAAATATTGAAATTTCGCCACGGAAAAAATACGCAATGTACATTAAACATCATGATGGTAAAATTCTCTTATTTTAACCTTTTTTTCCAATGTGAAACATCATTAGTGATTTTTTTCTTGACGATTCACGTGTTTCCATGGCATTATTAAATATAAGTTTCCCTCTTCTGAAATTCATTGAAGGATACAAATATTTTTTAATCATATCTTCTGGAGAAAAATTATACGGTTAGCTTTACAATGTCACGAATAAAATATTTTGTGAAAAAATAATTTTTGGGATAAGAATTCCGAAATTTAGAAGTCGACAAAAAAAAAAATCACCAGTCGCATGATTCCGATGTACTATTGAACTTCTCCTTCTATCGTACGAAAAGTGTGTGCACACCCGTGCAATCCAGCAGCAACAAATTTCCCTTGGCACGTGCACAGAAAAAAACATAAACTACCCCGATGTACACGCGTTTGTGGGCACGATGGATGTGTGTGGTGTGCGATGAGGGATATCAGGAAAAAAGAGGGACAGATTGCTCGCGGTAAATAAGAGAGTGGCTGCAAATGTGGTGTTCCGATGAAACTCTCGCGGGGGTACGAACGTATGAACGCATGGGAGGCGAAGCGAGGGACCGGTCAATATTAGAATTTGCTCGGCAAATGTTTGTGCAGGGCTCCAGGGTGAAAAGTTCGGCTCGAAATGGACTTTTTCAAGGGTATAGGGCGGACAGGTGATCAAACTATACGCTCGAGTGCTGAGTTGAGGTTTAGGATAACATGCCGTTCTTTCTTCTATTTTGTCGATTTGATCAGTTGACCATGAAAGATTCGTTTCTGCTGACGTTGATTTTTTTTATTTATTTTTTTCGATTTACGAGCGATACAATCATCATGCAACTATATCAATGCAGCTTGTATCGTGCCAATGGAATAATGCGATTATCAGCACTTAATGCACGATACATTATGTCGAAGTGTACGTGTCTGGTGCTCTATAATCGCATCAAGGGATTCAAGGGTATGGATTATTAAAGTGATCTGGCTCTGTATTAATAATTTTTTAGTAAAATTTGATAATCCTAAAAGTTTGTTACAGTTGCTTTATTTTATATGAGTAATTGAAAAAAAATATACATATATACATGTACTTTGTAGATTTAAAAATCAATATTATATAATTAGTAAGCTTAGAGATGGTCTAATTAAGCGATATTTTCTGTGCAGAACTTCGAGTTATGTTAGAAAACGGCCTAGGGCCTTTTGGATCGACGAATCAGGTAAGCACCTCTGCAACCGTTGTTTCTACCGTTCAAAATATATAATATAAGACAAGAGAAATTCGTATGTGTTGGCATCTCGTCAACCTCAAATCTCTAGCTAAAAGCTAGCCTGGGTCACTAGCTCAGTGAGCGAGCGCAACTGGATCAAGAGTTTTGATCGAGTGGACGCTAATGAAACACTTGCTGTAACATAGAAGTAGGAATTATTACTTTTATCTTGCGAAAAAAAAGTGAAATAAGGCTCAGCTGGTCGACTAGAGTGCACTTGTTCGAGTATACCTAATAACTTTCAACTTAAGCTTGCAAGTTTTCATCGTTTTATCGATTTTCTCGTTTTCATTTTTTTTCCTTTTTACTATTATTGCTGGGAGGGTAATTATATTTTTTTTTAACCTCAGAATTTCAAATTATTGTCAAGACAAAATCTTTGAAAAACCAGCTACAGCATAACAATGTATACAATTTTGACGACCTTTATTTAATGCATATAGACTACATGCAGAATTTTTGTTTTTTATTTTTTATTTTTTGGTATCTACACACGACGTGTAGTGAAGGTTTGTAATTATTTTCTTTACGGGATTCATAGAGGAATGTAAATTACTATTATATGGACGTTTTTAATATTATTTCCAACCTCGTACTTACTGGAGGAAGTAAGAGGAGCAGAATATTGCTACCACAAACTGTAACTCAAGGCAATGAGAAACGACCGCAGGGAAAATTAGTTTTACATCGGAGAATACTAAAACATCGTAAGACGTGAGTAAGTAAAAACCAGCTAGTCTAGTTGAATTTATTTACAGTAAGTGGCTTTCTACAAGAAAAGGTAAGAAATGAAAGTTTGTTGTCTTAAGTATATCGTAAAAATGTTTTACAACGATTCTACTGTTTCCTTAATGCTTATGACTCGGGTAGAAGTAGAGACTACTTAACTCCGTCACGAATTTTGTGAGACTCAATTAACACCGATAAATGTCTGAGTTTGAGATTATTTGATACTAATTGAGGATATTCTTTCATTGATTTCTACGTAGGTCTTTAATACCATTGTTTCCCTGAGTCAATATGACAAATTGCTCAATTAATTTCTGGCGGATTAGTTTAAGAAATGAAATCTTCATGATTGTACGTGTATTCACTATGAGAATCTGATTGAAATGAAAATTTTATTTCAATTATATTTCCTAATGAAATTTCGTGTAAGGTATCGTTAAAAATCAATGAACTGAATATTTAAGCCCCAATCTACAGTTTTACTGTCAGTATTTGAACGGAATAAATTATCTAATAGTTGTTAAAAAGTCGTATTTATACTTAATTTTGGATCAATATCTCAATATTTATACAATTTATTATATAAAACTATGTATACATGGGTCATTTCACGAAAACTGCGATGTTTCATGAAGCCTATGTTTATAAATAACGTATTTTATTACTTTGAGTCAAAACTTTTTTTGAACAGTGTAAACAGATTTTCTTCAGACAGCCCTTTTAAAATCAAGTTGAAAATCAAATTCAATCGAACAAGCATACCGACCAATATTTTTCAACTAGAAATTCGAATGTGGCTAGTCGTAGTGTCATCGTGCATATAGAGTTCTGCTGACTAAAATAAGGGGTCATTACCGTAATGCCACTGATCTCAGAGGTATTTTCAATTATCAATTAGTTGACTATAATGTACGAAGGTTTCTGGTGTGCATATGTACCAAACTAAATTTCACTGAAAAATTCCTATTTGGGGCTTCAGTATTTCCAAAAAGTACCATTACGGTAATGACAGACCTGTAATACTTTATGGAATTAAAAAAAAAATCTCATTTAAATTAACATGTGTTTTCTAAAAATGACAATAGAGCCGGATCCTGAAGTTTCCAGCTAATATGAACCTAACATAACGTGGAAAAAATAATTAAAAAATTCTAAACACTAAATTTTGAAAATCCCATTTAATACACCAAAATATCCTGTTTTTCGTGAAATGGCCCATATATAGAGATTCAATTCATTTTCTCAAATAAATTAATAAAATATTTAAAAATAACTTAAAAAATATAAAAATATGAAAACAAATCAATAATTTTGAAAGAATTCGTTTTTCATACATGTATAAATATTAAAACTTTTTAAAAAAATTATTAGAAGTTTCAACTAAGAAAATATTAGGAATTACAAATTTGAGGAAAATTTTGTTCTACTACCTTAAATATCACTAAATTTATTATTTAAAAAAAATAGTATTATTGGCAGAATACAACCACTATGGATTTTTGAGACTGAAAAATAAAGGTATTCAAAGAAGATGCACGTATCGATTCAACACTACAAAATATTCCAGTTCTACCGAGAAAAAAACGATGGGTCACGTGATGAAGCCTGTTTATTCGTTGTGTGATTGGCTGAGACTGACCAAACGGTTTTTCGAGCGGGAAAAGTAAAAAAATAAATTTTGAAAAATGACAATTCTTCGTTTGATTTCTTAAATAATTACAAAAAAAATCAATCTTAATGACGGTGGGGGTTGGCGCGCGAAGCGCACACGGGACGGAGCCCCTAGTATCAGAAACAATATATCATTTTATTTTTGAAAACAAATATTTGAAAATCAATATAATAAATAACAAAAATATTTTTTTTAATTTAGTACAAATCTTGAATTTTATGAAATAAAAAACAATATTTAATTTTTTTATAATGTATCCCAATTAAATTTATCCCAGCAATAACAAGCATTGAAAAATAAGAATTCCTAGCTTCACTTTTTCATTTAGACGAACGGATATTTTCATCAATATACTTTGATCCCATAATTTAAAAAACAAACTTAAAACATTATTTATAAATGGCCTGTTCAACTGTTGCGAAGCTTAAAAAAGTAGAAGCATAAACATAAATCTTGTAAAAAAAGACAAAAAAATTGTTTGCTTATTCATCAAAAATGTGTGCACGTACTCATACGGACCTGACAAATTTTTTAGAAAAAACGCTTTTTTGTCGGATTGAAAAAACATAAAAAAACAAAAACGCCCGAATTTAATTTTAATCCACGATCGTTACGGTGCTCTCTCTTTCTCTCTCTGAAAAAGCAAAATGATCAGACAAGAAAAAATAAATATGCCCAAACAAGCAGTGGCTCCTCCCGGGTCATGAAAAAAGAAAAGACAAGTAAAAAGAAAAAAAAGACCCGCTTGCAAGAAACGCGACGCGCAAGAAAAACGAGCTCCAACGTAGACATGGTATACATCTGACAAAACACGGGCGTGGATTCGCGCGGGAGTAGGAGGAAAAAAGCGAAAAACGTCAACTCCGCGCAAGATAGCCCGAATAAAAGTTTCGCCGCTGTACTGCCGGAGTTTAGGGTAAAGAGCCGGCAGTCGTTGTTGCACTTTCGATCCAATGTTGACTAAAAGCTTTTCGGGCGCGCGCACCGCACTGCTGCCGCTGCAGCTGTTGTTTTTGTTGTCGTAGCTCTGTACATGCTACGTAGGTGGTAAAAGTGCACGTATCGAGCGTGAAGGGGGTAGAAAAAAAAAGGAAGAAAGTCTACGAGGCACGAAGTTATCCAAGCTGTGTGGTAATTGGGGTGGAATATCGGTACACCCTTGCCTTTCCTGCTGCTTTTGTTTTTCTCTAGGTGCGATGACGATAATTTTTCTATCTCTCGATCATTGGTTCGGTTGGGTGTACACCAGAGTTGCTGCGGTTAACTGCCGATTTCTAATGGTACATAAGATTTTAAAAATCTTTTTAAAAAATTTTGAAAAACGTTTTAAAAACATTGGAAAAATTGGCTACTTTTTATGATTCAAAATCACTTCAATATTTGTTGTACTACATTTTTCATTAATTGGAAAATAAATTAGATCGTGCGTTATCATTCCTAAATATTACCATGAAATAGCTAAGTTCTCCAGGGTTAAGATATTGCTATCTGTGTAGTAACGTCGAGCTTTACACTATTCATACGTTGAAAAATTCGTAAATAATCTGAATGTGATTAAATTAATATATTATTGTAGATAAATTTAAGTATAAGTTAAGTATAATTTAAGTATAATTTAAGTATATGTGTTCAACATCAAATTAGGTTATTTTGATGTTGATTATTTTTCAGTTTAAATATCGAATCGAATCGAATTTACTAGAAACGAAAGCAATGAACACATCATTATCGCCTACCTGTCTTCCCATGGCTACCAAAGAATCGAATGGACCTAGCATTTCCTTAG
>JAPYYV010004143.1:0-17107 GCA_030522625.1 Copidosoma aretas
GGAAAAATACTAATCTACGCACCCTAACCGCTACGAACTCGATGCGAGACAGGTCGCCATCGCCGAGTGCAGCCAAGCAGCGTCTCCGATTGTCGGGACACTCGGGACTTCAGCATTGTAAGTATGTATTACGCATGCGCTAAAGTTCCGACAATCTGAAAGCACTGAGTGCTAGTGCAGCCAAGTACAGAAATCAGCCTACTTTGCCGCACGCCAGCTGACTTTGTCGCACCCCAGCTGACTTTGTCGCACTCCGTGCACATTTCTCCACTTTACCGACATGGAATGCGTGCGCATGAAGGCATATTCCGTGCACGTGTACTATAAAAAATTAATTTAAAACTCTGATCATTTTTAGTATGTTCGTCATAGCTTTTATAGATGTTCTATAAGTATTGAAAGTAATAATAAAATTATAAAAAAACGGTGATCTAGCCCAAAAAAAGGTATCATTTTTGTTCTATATAAATGCACTTTGTCATAAGTGCTAAATTAAGGTTGATTATTTGTGTTCTAAAATCACAACCTATCACATCCGCGTATCTGCCCAAAGTCCTAGCCCAAGCATCGCTTTATCCAATGGTCTATTATCTTTTAAATTAAAATTTGTTTGAACGTTATATTTTCAAAACATCATTAAAAAAAATTAGAATAATTATGAATCGAAAAAGATTAAAATGTATTTCAATAATTTTTTTTTTCCAACTGAAAAATAAACTTCTTTCATAAATAAAAAAAACATTAAATATCATTATAAGAATTTGTATATATTTATATATAGCAGAGAAACTAAAAATTAAAAAATCTATAAAGCTACAACTCCTTGCAAATTAATAAAAAGGATTCCACAATAATTGATGAACTGAGGGTCCGGATCAAGAAACTTGCTCCTAGCTCAAAGGCCGCTGAATAAGCATATTGTTATCTTGAAAACTAAAAATCGTAAAATAGATCGTTTTTAAAAAAAAGATGCTTTTTCTTCTCTACGTGGAAGTATTTTTTTTTTTATTGATTTGAATTACAAAATTTAGGACTTATTACATTACATTTCGTGGCCTCCAGGAGCGGAGCTAATTTTCCGATCTAAACTCTCAATTAAACAAAAAAATGGATCATAGATAAATTTTTAGAAGGCTAAAAAGATAGAAGAGAGAGTAAAAAGAGGATAAAATCCATCGCAAAATGCATGAATAGAATAATAAGAGATAAAATAATGGAACAAACGTAAGAAAGCTTAGAAAAGGAGCAGAAAGCAAAATTTAAATTAGTCTCGGAGAGCTATTCAAAAATTAAAACAGGAGAAAAAGAGGAATGGTAATAAAGAAAGAGGCTGAAAAAAATAATTTTCAAAATTTATCAAGAGACAACAATTCTGTCTATGAAATTGCTTTGGTTATCTATGTTTGTATTATTCAGAAATGAGAATAAAAGTATTTAAATATAGGAGTTGGTGGGCAGAGCACGCAGTGGGCAAAGCCCCACTAGCATATATATATATACTTGTTGGGCTCTGCCCTCCTGCGAGCTCTGCGCAACAACCCCCAGATTTTGTATGATCACTCTGGGATTATATAAGATAACCATTGATAGGATCCTTCCGTGTATAATACAATTTATTTGAAGTTATACTTCTATATGACCGTTTGGCAGGAAAATCAATCAATGATTTCAAATTTCTTCCCCTAAAAAATTATGTAACATAAGTGAATTTACAATTTCTAAAAAGAACGTTTTTTCACTGGATGTAAACTCGCGATCTCGTGCATACGAGCCGTGTACCGTGTCAACTTTTCGACAGGCTACCTCTGTTAGTGAGCTCTACATAACTGCCTTCTATATTACATTGATAAACTATTAAATAATGAAGTTAATAAGTATCTTTAAAATTTTAAAAATAGATTTCAGTTGCAGCTTTTCTATATAATATTTAATATTTCTTTAGTTTTATGAATTCGTTAGTTTTTAAATAAATAATAATTATTTTCTAAAGTTTTAAATTTTTTTTAAAAATTGTTTCAAAAAATTTTTACAGTTATAATATTTTCTATCATTGGTTTATAAATATGAGACTCTATAGATAAATTATTCGATTTTCATTGGGTCTTATTGTTTCAAAATTCAAGCTGGGATCATTACCGAACAAATTTCGGCGTTATCAGCACCATCTTCATATATTATTTGCCGGAAAAGTACAACTTGATACATGAATGCCCGAGATTTTTTCAAACATTTTTTCTACAATAAAGCCACTTTCTCCTCGACTGACTAAAAATACACTATTCTATAGTTACTTTTGAAAAGATAATAATATCTTTACTCTTTCAATGATCTAATTATTAAAAAAAAAAAACAGCTTTGACTTTAATTATTTGTTTTCCCTTTTAATATTGGGTTGAAGTACATTGGGTTATTCAGTTAAAGCTAGAGATGTAAATTGATGGTTTCCTTTAAAATTACTTTGTATAAGTGGATAAATAATTTATGAATGTACGTTGTCATCGGGCGAGTTGATTTGGTGATTTGGTGTATGGTGCGTGGATTTTGATTTATTTGAATTAAGTATTGAGCTTAAGTGAACGTGTCTTCTATCCAGTATCTGTTTTATCTCCGGTGTATTACTGTTATTTATGTTTTTTGTTTTATGCCGTAGTAACACAAAGTTGGTTATTTTTAGAAGTAGTTGTAGAGTATTGTATTAAGACAACTATTTTCTGTTAGACAAATATGGAGCCTACTTGCCCTACAGTCCAATTGGTTTTTTCCGTTGTCAAAGAATGTGATATGCAGCCAACGTTGTCTATTAACATCATGATCGAAATTATAATATACCTATGAAGTAAGTACAATACACAAAGGAATAGTGCTTATCAAATTTTGTATAAAAATAACATTGTTCCCGATTGGAAACCCTTAGCCAATTACATTTTAGTTATAGTTTTCTAGACTACAGCGCAATTATTGTTTGCAGATCCCCGGTTTTTTTGCATCATGTGCATTAATAGGTCACTAGATTCCCGCAACAGGGTGTTATTAAGGTATAATATAGGGTATTATTTTATATACTTTATTTAGAAACCAAATATTTTTCTCTGCTTACACACTTAGTAAATAAATGTTCTGTTAAAAGATTGTGTAAGCAGGAGAGTCTATTTGGTGATTTGGTTGTAGGTGTTAAAATTACATTTTATTTTTATTTCGTAACCCTCGAGCGTATGGGTGTTCTGTTATCTGTTTCATCAGCTGTATCACTAGCTGTCACGTTTTTTATTGTGCCTCTGACTATTAGCTAAATAGGATAGGCGGGCAAAACAGAATACCCCGAGGGGATATGAAGAAGTGGCTTCAGCTGCAATCGGTTGTTTTCGGCAATCTTCGACGATGTTGGGGGGTTGGGTGAAAGAATTTGTCTTTAGTATTACCAATAGTCCTGTGTTATTGTTGTGCCTATGTTTATTAGCCAAATAAGATGTTTGGGCAAACCATGATTGCGCTGTAGTCTAGCAAACTATATCTGATATTTGACACATACCTTGTTTTTTCTAGCATCATGTGCGTGAATCGGTTGCTCTGTCCGATTCCTGCAATAGGGTGTTATTGGGGTATAAAATAGGGTATTATTACATGTACATCATTCAAAAATGCTATTTACTTCTCTGCTTACAATCTTAGTAGATAAATGATCTATTATGAAACAGTTTAAGCATGCGAGTCTATTCGGTTATTTGGTAGTAGATGTTTAAGCTATTTTTTATTGTTATATCGTATTGAGATCGAGCGTGCGGGTGTTCCGACATCTGATTCATCAGGTGTATTACTGATGGTCACGTTTTATTGTTGTGCCTCTGTCTATTGGCCAAATAAGACATGCGGGCAAAACAGAGAATCGCGAGGGGCTATAAAGAAGTGGCTACAGCTGCAATCGGTTAGTTTCGGCAACGTTCGACGATGTTGGGGGGTTGGGTGAAAGGAATTGTCCGTATTCGGAATAATTAAGCGGTTTCTGGGAGACTTCGGCGAAAATGGGTCTTTAAAGTCACGTCGGCAATGTTTGTCTACGGTTTAAATGCAGGATGGCAGAGGAGGGTGGGGGATATATTAGACTTTAATTAATTCTATGTCATCGCAGATTGATAAGTACGTAAGGGATAACCCAACGAAAAGAAGGGGCACGGAAAGGCATGAAAGGACGTGTTGGGTCTGCGGTCAAAATGGAGGGGGGCAGTGGGGGGCAAACTGAAAAAGGGCGGGGGCGTGGATGAAAGTAGCGGGGCGTGGTTGGTCAGACTTACTATAGAAAATCATCAAAAATTATAATTTTTTTATCTTATTTTTACCTTACTTTTAAGCATGTAAAAAAATGTGTGGGGGGCATGGGGGGCTATGACCTACGACTTACACAAATCAACTACATAATAAAGAAAGAGATATATATTATGGAATCAATATCTTGGTAGTAAGAGCTCCTTTTTTTCGACCCTCATGTTATTTTATTGTACTTTTGTCAATATAATATTAATCTCAAATCATGTAGAAAGAAAAAATGGAAATAAAACCAAAATATTTATTCATATGCATGAGCTTATAATTAAGTTTTATGTGTGTGTATATTGTGAAATAGGTTATTTGGTGATGGGCAGGAGCTCAGGGGAAGTGAAGTGGAGGTGGGGGGAAGCTGTGAGGAGCCTGGGGGGAGCTGTGGGCGAGCGGGGTGGAGCAGGGAGGAGCTAACCAAAAAAAAAATTGGGTCAAAAATTACGTAAAAATAAACAAGTTACTACGTGATTTGAGGGATAGTTTTGGAGTGTCGGAAGGGTGATGAGGGGAAGCGGGGGTGCGGGCTGGACTAACTTTTTTTTTATATAACTATATAATATAGGAAATTATATATACTGCAGAGCTACAGCCAGTATGTAACTTGGCTAATCACGGTCTTTAATTTTGGAAGAGTGCTTGTCGTGCAATGATGAACAATTACTGCTAGTTTCATCCAATTTTGTTTACAAACGTTTCACGATTGAACCACCTTTATAATACAACTGTAAGAGCAATGTTACAGAATTATAGTTCTAATTAACTGCCATCTAAGACCTATCAATAAAAACATTTTGCATAGATTAAGAGCTATGTTTTGGCAGAAATAAAAAGCATGTACTTGTGATTTTGTAAGTATATAATATAATACCAATAACGTTACTAAAAATATTTGTTTACTATAGATAACATGAAAATTTATAAAAGTAGAGTCATTAGTTAATATGGGCTATAGGGTTTGTAATGATACATTTTTTTTGCAATATACATGTTCATCTGACATCATATCCGTAATGAGACGCTAGAAGATCCCCTGATAGTACTATTTCGAGAGAGAATCTAGAAGATATCGGTCGGATATCTTGGACTCGCTATTTTACACTATCATTATTAGATGCTTATCTGTTTTCTTAAGACTACGAAGACTCACCCTGCGGATTTTATGGAAATGACTATGCTGGAATAATTGAGCAGATATTCGAAAAAAAGAATTCTTTTTGAACACTTGAATGTCCGTTTCTAGAGAATTCTTTAAGCATTTTTTTATTATTCATAAAGTAATCAATAACATATAAAAGGCATGTAAGCAGTAACAATACAGGAAAAAGTTGTAAGACAGTCGAATGTATCCTGTAATAATACACACAAACATAAGAAATTTAATATTTGAGATCCCTAAAAACTAGTTATCCTTGATTTCCTACTGATATGAATAAAATTTGATAAATTTTTATCTTTGAATATCATCTTAGTACTTCAAATCGTAATTTTACCTTTAAAAAAATATATAATATTTAGTGAAATTTGAACGTAATTATGACATTTTTTTCCTGATAAAAGAATTCTTTTGGAATGCTCTAGTAATATTCATTTTATTTTGTAAAAGTGAACATTCAACATGACATATGTACTTAAAAAATATTTCTATTTAAACATTTCGAGATAAAAAAAAATTCTTTTTTAACTCTATTGCAATAATAACAGTACATCAAATGCTTATTGTGTGATTATTCTGTTGCAAAGATAAAATAAATATTGTTAACAGTTATTTACCTTGAATATAGAGATCCGGTATTAAAACTTCATCATATATAATTGTAAAATTGATGTTCGACTAATATAACATCGGTGACGGCTGATGAAAGACTAAAAGAGCCTCTGACGCTACTATCTCGGAAGCAAACTTGAGTAATTAAAGAAAAAATAGGCAGCTATCTAGAATCCACCGTTTTAGATTATCATAAATATATGCTTATCTATTTTTTAAGACTCCTAAGACGGTTTTCTGCTGATTTTATGAATACAACTATGCAGAATAGATTGATTAGTCCTGTAACAACATAAAATTAAGAACAAAGCAGTCACTTACTATAGATATAAAGGTTAAGATTTTAATTTCATCATTTAGAGTAATATTTATATCAATTTGATATTTTATCCGCAATAAGAGACTAGAATAAGCCCTTAAAGCACTTTTTCGAGAGCATGATCAAGTAATTAGAAAAAAATTGGCCACCCTTTTGGATCCACTACTTTTAACTGTTATACGTAGATGTAAAACTTTAATTTTTATCTCCTTACAGTGATTTTTTCTCTAATCTGCATAAAAAAGGCTTAAGATGAGAAAAAATTTATGTCTATCGGACTACTGGTTCGAGAGGTATTTTATTTCGAAAGAATTTCGTTGGTTTGGATCGCTGTGCACTGTCTACACGGAGAGAGAAGTCATAGGGCTGTCTCATAGGTGCCTCTGGTAAAAGTCCAGTGAAGCGGGCACTAGTGTTCGCACTATGCAGTTAATGCCATGGTCTTATGTACACGATGAATGTGAAGCCTGCACTATAGCCAATGCTGTATAGTATAGCCATGCATGGATCAATCTCATGGTGGCATTGGGGTTTTCCCATTGCCCTCTAGAGATTTGGCAAGTGAGAGTGGGGGGTCTCCCCACGAATTTTTTTTTTAGATTCTCTATCTCTTTCGCAGCTCGCACGCTAGTATACATATTAGTAGTGCGGGACGTGGTTAAGAGGGGCGACGTGTAGGCTTTGATTTGCTGAGGATGAAGAGAGTGGGGGGACTGGAGAAGGACACTGAGGTAGAAAATATTTCTGTAAATATGATATATAAATTTACAAATTTTTACATGGATTGTAAAAAATTTATTTGACTTCTGTAAAATTTAAATTTTTTTTTCGTATATATCAATATACAGTTTTTGGCGGGCTTAGTACTGTTTTGGTAAATATTATTTATGATTTGATGCTGAAAATAATAATGATTATGAACATGTTTTTATAAGACAAGATGTAATTGATTAGAGTTTCTTGGACTTACCATCATCATAAAATGATTATTACCGTGGTAGTCCTTAAAAGATTCCCTACAAACAAAAATAGAGACAGAACTCCCCTTTGCCAATTTTTCAATGAAAAAATAATAAAATTCGTTATAGTGAACAATTATTACTTTTCTCTGAAAACGAACATGTATGTCTCTTACTAACATTAGTGGCTTATACATTTAAGGATGGTTAGAAAGAAAAAAAATTTGAAATAAAGTTTTGCACAAGAAATTAACTTCAGTTTTTTCTAAATATCAATGTAATATTTGATACAAATTCGAAATGTTTATGAAAATAATAATTTTGTGAACAACACCGTTCTATTTTACAATAACACGGAGTCATGTCGTGTAATATTATCAAACAAGGATTTGTTTATTCATAGATTGTCTTTTTAAAAATCAGCTGTGCTTGCAAATCAACGGATATAAAATCATATTGTTAGAAAATAATTTATCATTTTAAAACTTGCACCTGAAATATAGTTTCTATTTCTGATTTATTATCACAATCAATTTGTACACAAATTGCGTTTTCTGTCTTACATCTCGATAAAGCAACAAACATTTTGCGATGGTTTTTTTTTTCTATCGGGAAAAAGGAGATTCTCTAAGGATGCCTCTACATAGATGAAGCTACTGCAGGAGGTGGTGTCAGGTCTATTATGGTGTATAATTCAATTGTATTACAATAATTGAAGACTATCGGGTGCCTACCGACTAAAATCATCTCTCTTGAGAGAAAGCCATCCGTTAGGCTATTACTTTGGTGTGAGTGTAAAAATAGGAAAAAAGAGAGCGAAAAGCAGAGAAATGGTGGAAAGATGAGAAGCTAACGCCAAAGATTGATGACCGTTTAAGAGTCCATGGGAGAAATCTGGTAGGTACTTTACCGCAAGGAGGCGGAACTCGACTTTGCAAGTGCATGTTATAACAGTGATGAATGTTCAGCGGTCTCAATAAAATCGTTGTATTTTCGATATAATCATAGATATAATGCCTGTGATTTCCATCTTAACATTTAAAGAAATAAGATATCTCTTGCATCAAGTAATGGAAAGCTTTAAAGGGCCAGCAGAACAATGACTTTGACAAAAGAGTGTACACATTTGTTAAATTATTAGAATTTAATTCATGTATTTTTATAGCTAACCGATTATAATTTACAGATACATCACCAGAACCCAACAAAAACAATAGCAGCTCCAGCAGCAGCAGCAGCAGCAGTAGCAGCATCGATGTGCAGAGAAGTGAGTGGGTGTCGGAGCTGACAAATATTGGTGCTAGCGCGAGGGGCAATACAGGATCAAGTCGGTATGGAATCCTCGAGAAGAGCACAAATTATGTTAAGTGCTTTAAGATCACGAGTAGGCAACACGTGATACATATAAAGCAACCCCATAATCAAAATATTAACCCCGTTTTGTGCTTCGAACAGTTGTCCCGCGATATTCACAATTTTTTGTTGCCGTGAGCCAAAAACGAAAATAATTGATTTGGTGTAAAAGTAAAAAGCAATAATTTTGCACATGGCGTAGCCGGCATTTCTTTCTGGCTACTCGTCAACTTTTACTGTAAGGATTTGATTGGATTGGGCAATAATTTGTCTCAGAGTAACGATGTCTTCGAAATTGACCATAGTTTGGTCATACACTCAACTTTTGTCAATCTACCTCGTGGCAGTAGTCGTGTGAAAAAAAAATTCAACCATCAACACAATAAAGCCGAGATCTATCATATTAATTATAAATAATGATGATCCTTGCTTACCGCGTGCCTTGGTGGTCGGTTACGCTTACGTCAGTTTAAAAAATAATGATGCAAAATAGACGCACGACGAGTGGAACCGCATTAGCGATGGTCGGCGAAAATATCGAAAAGAGCAGGCTGAAAACTTTTATGAGAGACTCACGACTTGAATTCGCAAAATGGTTGTAAGCCTGAAAAAATTAGAAAATTTTCAAATGTATTTAGCGTTTTACACGTTACAGCAATAGTGGTTTATGATAAAAGTACTTATGATGGTAAGGGAGCAGATGATTTTATATACGATGACCGTCACGAAGCTTGTACTCGGTGAATTGAACACCAGAGATTAGTAGAGAGATTGCTGATACCAATGCAAACAGGCACGTGCCAAATTGTAGCAGCTGATTCGAGTGCTCGGTCGTGGCCAACGATGGTAACAAGGCGTGCGTAACCAAAAGTCTGCGCCTAAGAGAGCGAAAGAGAGGAGTAGACATGTGCACATCGGTACACAAGAAGCTGAAGCAGCGAAGAGGAAATGTATAATCAGTTGGAAGTGTCTGCGAGTGCGAGAAAGATGAGTGGGCATGTGCTACATAGGTCTACAGGAAGAGGAGAGAGGAGAGCAGATGCATCCGTGTATATGAATCTATATGCAAGGTACAGCTGAGCGCAGAGCGAAACCGACATAATTTGCAGGCGATGATTGCAATTGACTTCTTTTACTATAAGTATGCATAGCACTTTTTAACTTGTATATAATTGACACGCTGTTATACAATATTTTACGCAACAACCTGTTGGAAACAATGAATTATCTCTTTCTATCTATACAGTAATGGACCAGCATAAGCGGTGAGGATTTCCAATGATTATATCCCATTTGAAATTATTAAATACCTGATACGTTGCTTGTATAGTTGGTTAGTGCAAATAAACTACTGGAGTTTTTTCGTGGTCCATGGTTCCAATCCCGCTCGACTAAAATTTTTCTTGTAATCTATCAGCCTAATAAAATTATGTAATTAATTTAACAATTTTTAATTCATTTAAATCAAGATGTATCCAAAAATATATAAGTTTAAAAAGTTTTATTATTATTTGTACCATAATCACAATACAGACAGTACTACCTTGAATACGTACAGGAGTTTGTATCAAAGATTTTTTTTTGCTTTTAAGTGCAAACCTGCATAATCGGTGAAATTTTTTTTTTAACTTGCACTAATATAGTATCTACTTCTTCAATATTATTTATTAAAAATACCCGGCTATACGATCTTCAATTCAATATTTTGAAACACAATAATGAATTGCTTAACAATTTTTTCCACAAAAATTGATGTTTATAGGCAGATAATGAAATCAAAGAGTAAATACACATTGTTAATTATTCAAGAAAAAAGACACTTGGTATTATGCCGTGGGGATCATAATCTAAAAGTCACAAGAACAAATTTTGTTGGGTCAACACTTAAAATATCAAATTGAAAACATTCAATTTACGTGAGATAAAAGTCAGGGGCACGAAAAAGCTCACTTTATTCAGTATCCAATACAATCAGTATAACTCGAATACAATTTATTTAATAATTAATAATAATGCACAACATTTGATGTATAGAGCATGACTTTATTAAATGTAGAGTATGTCATAATAAAGTCATGCTCTGCACGTCAAATGTTGTGCATTATTATTAATTATATTATGACAAAGTAGCAAGTTATGTGAGATGAATAACCAATACATTTAAATACAATTCACTTATCTACAAACATACACATCCGTTTACACATCCTTTTTACACTTTTATTTACGTTTACTGCGTCGTTTCATTTTAATACAAAAAAAAAATTGAATAACACTCTAAGGTAGAAAATCCATGATCCAAGGAAATTGAATGAGTGTACACGTTACTTACCGATTTATGACGGTCTTCTAGGTTATGTTGGTACTTTTTTTTTTGTAATGTAACGAATATTTATCAATAAACTTCGGATAAACTGACTTTTATCTCGTCCAGTCACGCCACAACTTGAAAAATTTAAGATTAAGTAGAAATTCTTAAGATTTGTCCAGTATTTTTTATAAAATTAGTTTGATATGTTACTTATGTCTTCACAGCTGTTATTGCTGTATCCCACTCCAACTAATGTTGGAATAGTTATTTATGCTACATTTGCTGGAAAGATGATTTCCCGCAAGAGTAGTAATTGACTTGCACAAGTGTCCGGAGTTGCCGGGAACGAGTGCAAGTCAATTAGGGTACACGAGTGCGAGAATCGTCCCGCCAGAGTAGCGTACAAGATTTTCCATGATATTTGTGTGTAAAATTGATTAATGCTCCATGTAATTTCAGATACCTAGTTAATTATTTTTACTACTGAATTAATAATACCTACACTATATGTTTGACATTTATTGGCTATGTATGCAAATAGATAATTTTTTATGGATGACGCAATTTTATACTTGAGTAAAACTTGTACTAGTTTTTTCACGTATGATTAATACGAAATAATAATTAACGACGAAGGTTTTTCAGGGTCCAGGGGCGGCAGCGAGTAATAAAGATAAAAATATTTTATATTACTAAACTGTTACTAGTACACTAACAAAACTTTATTGTGCGATGAGCTTCAAAATCCGATGAAGTAAGTAGTTACTCGAAAAAGTATGCAAAAAAAAAGGATCGCTTTTCAAAGAAAAATAACTATTCTCTATAGATTTCTAATAACTTGCTTGAGATACTATTACATCGAAAAAAAGTTCTCTGATTCATAAATCACTATACTAACATTATTTTAAACTTTACATTTGATAATAAAATCTTTTGTCATCTTGTCATAAACAACATTTTTTTGCGGTGCGCAAAAACTTTCGCACACCGATATGCTCCACACGTAGCTGAAAAAAGGGGGAAAAAATTTTTAAACTCGATTATCTTGAAAAGTAGGCCCGATACCCTAACTTTAAACAATTTCGAATATCATTAAAAAACCGCTGCCAATTCATTGGCACAAAGCTTCCAAAACACACAAATTTTTTTTATAAGCAATGTTGCATAAGTGTACTTTTATCATAAAGGTAGTTCATGCGCCACTCACAAGTCCAATGTGCGACAGTATATTTAATATTTGTTATTTTGTCAAAACTAATGAAATGTCATAAAATATTAATTATTGAATGAAACTAAGCACTACCATCAAATTTCTGATAAAACTTCGCACGAAAGTTGCTGAAGATGATTTTTTCAAATTGCATTTAACGTTGTAATTTCTCAGACAATGATATCCTATGCCTTTAACATAGGAAGTGCAAATGTTTGATTGCATTATCATAAGTATCTTTTGAATTAGACGATCATTTAAGACAGGATTTTAAAAAGAGCTTTGTTTCGAGTCTTACGCGGTCGATTTCACTGAAATTTTGATTGAAAGTGTATTGTAACCCAATAAACAATTCAACAAAATTTCATCTTATTCCGACGACAATCTTTTAACGCACAAACCACCTTGATCAAGAAAAAAAGCTCAAAAGAAATGTTAATCTTTTTTGCTATTTGTTTGATTTCAATTTTTCAAAGATTGTTTCTTTAAATGATTAAACATGAAGTCACCGAAGAAAATCTTGAAGAATACATAATGCGTGATAAGTTGTATCAATTTGTTTGTACAAAAATAAGATTTTGAAGAAAAAATTTGCAACTAACATGCCAAAAACAAAAAGGACGTGCAAATAAAGTTTTCTCAGGATGGTAAATTGTTTAACAGCGATTCATGTAAGTGATGGAAGTTAAAGTTTTCAAAATATAACGTTTTTTTATTTAAAAACGAATAAGTAGTATCGAAAAGTCGTACATTTAGAGAAAATGTGGACTATTCTTTCTTTAATTCGAACTCTTGATCTCTTCGTAGCTGGATGATAAGTTTTCTTGAGGAAAAGAATCCATACCTACTGACAAATAAATCTTTTCTTACATTAAAAATAAGTTATATAGGTAATTACGCTTCCTTATAGAGGAATCTTTGTGTCGGTAAAATAAGGAATTTTGTGGAAAAACGTTAGAAATATCTTGAACTAATTGTCTAATGTAAAAAAAATACCATTTTTAGAAAAAGTCTTCGTGTGACTGTGTGTTGTGTTGTGTTGTGTTGTGTTGTGTTGTGTTTTGTGTGTGTGTGTGTGTGTGTGTGTGTGTGTGTGTGTGTGTGTGTGTGTGTGTGTGTGTGTCTGTGTGTCTAATCAGTCAAATCTTGGGAACCCAACGACCGATTTTAATGATCTAAAGCTTAAAATTTGGCTTTTCTAATTTATACGGCAGCTCAAAAAAGTTCAAGTCTTATACCTCATTCAGATAGTTATAACCATGTTTGATGGTAAAAAATGGGTTTTTACTTTAATAAGGGTAAAAAATGTTTAATGCGAAGTTTATAATGTTCTCATTCGATGGAGAAAAAAATACCTTTTTTTCTATTATTCAGGGGCTTAATAACCTATTTTGCTCCGTTTTTATTTAAAAAATATTAAATTATGTTAAAAAAAATCATCTCTAAAACGAATCAACATATTCTAGAGATCCAGGACTATACATTATTCTCAATAAGGAAAGGCAATTTTGTTTTTATACCCTTTAATTGTTTCGGAAAAGAATTTGAGTTTTACACCTTATTAAGGTTTGTATATTCATAGTCAAAAAATGTTTTTTTTCTCACATAAGTAACGAGTCAAACTAACTTAAAAAAACAAACTAGACATATCTTAAGAATTTCTACTGAATTTTAGTTTTTTTAAATTGTGGCGTGAGGAGACGGAATAAAATTCAGTTTATTAGAAGTTTATCGATGAAAATTTGTCGCAGTACGAAAAAAGCGTACGGCCATAACCTAGAAGACCGTCATAATTCGGTAAATAACGTGTGCACTGGTTTGATTACCTCAGATCACGGATTTTCTACCTTAGAGTATGAATCAATACTTTTTTGGTAGTAAAATGAAACGACGCAGTAAATGTAAGTTAAAGTGTATAAAGGATGCGTAAAAGGATGTGTATGGTTGTAAATAAGTAGATTATATTTGACTTACAGTGATTGTATTCGATACTGAATTATGAGTATTTTTGTGCCCCTGACTATGTTCTTACGTAAATTGTCTGATTTTAATATGATATTTCGAGTGTTGACCCGACAAAATTTGTTTTTGTTACTTTTAGATTATGATACCCACTGGATAATAACCCGTTGGTGTCTATTTTCATGAACAATTGACAATGTGTATTTACTGTTCAATTTGATTATCTACTGATGAATATAAATTTTTGTTGAAAAAATCGTTCAGCAGTTCTTTACTGTTTTTGAAAATCTTGAATTGGAGAACGTATAGGCCATTATTTTTAATGAACAATATTAAAGGAGTGAGTAATATATTAGTGTAAGCAGCAAGAAGTTTTAATCGATCATGCAGGTTTGCTCTTGGAAGCAAAAAAATCTGTGATATAAACTCCTGTACGTATTTAAGGTAGTACTGTCTGTATCTTGATTATGGTACAGATATTAATAAAACTTTATAAACTAATGCATTTTTACAAAAACTTAATAAAAATGAATTAAAAATTGTAAAGTTAATAGCATTATTTAAATCGACTGATAGATTGCCAAAAAAAATATAGTCGAGCGGGATTTGAACCTTGGACCACAAAAAACTTTAGTAGTTCTTTCACAGTAACCAACTGGATTAGCAACGCATCAGGTATTCAATAGATCCAAGTGGCATATCATCATTGGCAACTCCTAGCGCTTAGGCAGCAACTAGTTAATAACTATTTAGATAAAAAGAGATAATTGATTGTTTCCAACAGGTTGTTGCGTAAAATATTGTATAACAGCGTGTCAGTTATATACAAGTTAAAGAGTGCTATGCATACTTATAGTAAAAGAAATGAATCGCAATCATTGTCGGCGCGTTAGGTCGGTCTCGATCCGCGCTCAGCTGTACCTTGCAAATACATTATGGTGTCCGTTATGTACCGATTTTAAATTTTTGATTATAAACCCCCTGGAATGTCTTCGTTGTATCCTACAATGATAATTTATACCCTGGAAACACGACAAATTTCTATTTAACACAGGCTCGTAGACACAATTCGATTTCCCATTTAAATAGCATGGGATTGTCAAACTTTAACCTTGTTGGATTTTTTTGACCACTTTAAGTATTTTTCTGGATTTTTAAATCATACTTTTAAATAACATGTCACTCTGACTTCCTTAATATTATTGTTTGCAGCTTAAAATGAGCAAGCGAAAAACATTTTATATTTTGGATTTTTTGTTCTTCGGACGTTTTGAAGGCCAAAATCGAACTTTGTCAACATGCACATATTGAGCTGGAAAAAATCAATAAATCAAGTCTAAGTGATACGTAATTTAATAGTGTGACTTAAAAATCCAGAAAGAAATACTTTGAGTGGTCAAAAAAATCAAACATGGTTAAAGTTTGTAGATCCCATGATATTTAAATTCAAAATCAAATTGCGTCTAGGGGCACGTGTTGAATCCAAAATTTTTGGGTTTCAAGGGTATGGATTATAATTTTAGGGTACAATAAAGATATTGCAGGGAATATATGATCTAAAGGTCGAAATCTGTAGACAATGAACACCCTAATATATATTCATATACACGGACGCATCTCCCCTCCTTTTTCCTCTCCCTGTAGACCTATACAGCACATGCCTACTCCTCTCTCTCCCACTCGTAGGCGCACCCAAATGTGTATGCATTTTCTCTCAGCTCCTTTAGCTTCTTGTATACCAACGAGCATATGTCCACTCCTATATCTCGCTCTCTTAGGCGCACACTTTTGGCTACTACGTCATCAACGATCGGCGAGATTCGCGCCTCGGTACCAGCGTTGGCTACGACCGAGCGCTCGAATCAGCGGCTAAAAGTCGAAACGCCTGTTAGCATTGGTGTCAGCAACTTCTCTACTAATCTCTGGTATTAAATTTACCGGGTACCAGCTTCGTGACGGCCATCGTGCATAAAACCATCTGCCCTCTTACCATAAGTACTTTTATCGCAAACCACTATTGCTGCAACGTATAAAGCGAGATACATTTGATAATTTATAAATTCTTTATGCCCACAACCATTTTGCAGAATCACGACGTTGGTGTCTCGTGCAAGTCTCGCGCATTATCGTCAGCAATCGCACTACTAATCTCTGTTAATAGCATCAATATTTGCTATGACCCCGATAGCAACCATTTTGACACAATCATAAATATAGTGGTATCATCGAAAAAAAAGTTTTCTTGCGATTCTTGCTATAAGGGTTGCAATTACGTTGATTTGCACGTGTGAAAAAAATGCTGCCCCGGTTGTTTAGGCGCAAGTGGTACAATGATACGTCGACAAATCCAAACTATGCTTTTCATTTAAAAAATAAATAATCGATTACTGTCGTTGGATGTTGAAATTTTAAGACAGCCTGTCTTGCTTTTGGGAAAATATTTTTGGACATGGGGAACACTAACTCTTTTTTACGCGCCAGTACAATAGCATCCGCTTGCGCCTACATGTACAGAAAAAACTTATTAAAACCTTATACCGTTGCTATAATACTGGTGACTGGTTACATACAAGCGAATAGACACTCTTAAAAGGCCAACGAATAATTGTTATTGAGCGAGCGCGAGCTAGGTCCCGGCATACATGCTGGAAGAGGGAGAGAGTACAGACTTTCTGAGGGGAAGCTGGTCTACAGCTGGTAAACAACCTCTGTGAAAAGTGAAGAAGAAGAAGAAAAAGAAAAAGTAGAAGAAAATTGAGCCAGTGGCCCATCTCGGGGTATCGTATTTGAATGTCACGAATGCTATACGCCCGGTTACCGTCCTATTTCACGAATGCATTTTCACGAATGACCTATTTCACGAATGGTTTTTTTTACGAAAACCTGCGTCACGAATAACAATATCACGAATACC
>JAPYYV010004144.1:0-25082 GCA_030522625.1 Copidosoma aretas
CTCGAACGGTCACCCATCCAAGTACTAGCCGCGCCAAATGCTGCTTGACTTTCAAGATCGACGGAACTGCGACTCTACCACTGCGCCACCGTGTCGGTCCGATATACATAGGTATATTTAACAATTAACACCCCCCCCCCCTTGAAAATAATCCTGGGATCCCTGCGGGTACGCCGTACTACGCCCCTGCGGTAAGTGTAGTGGGCAGATCTGCGAGGTTTTTTTCGTTCAAAAAATCCGGACAGTCTTTGATATGTAGCAATCTGAGAGCCGACACTGCTCCCATATAATATAAATATTTGTATGTTATTATATAAGTACATCACCTCGGACACTAGTTCTTCCAGAAAAGCAAAAGGTGAAAGATGAACGAAGGATACTGCATGCAGGATAGTGCACTATTGAACTTTCTCATGCGAGGTTTAAGCGATTTTGAATCGCTAATTACAATCGCTGGATGGACAAATTTGAGTCCTACGATAATCTCGGCCAATAGTTCGACGATCGGCAAGAGCACGTATCTAAGCTTTCCTGCTAAGTGTATGGCCATCGGTTATATAGGTACCAAGACTCGCGGTCCGGAATCCGGATGCTGCGTAGCAATAAAGATCAAGCTCGATCCCCTACTCATGAGTACACTGCAGATCGTCTCTTGTGCACTCTTTTTCCAGTTTCCCTATTCTGTTATACCCTATAGTTCGACTGAAATATATGTCGGTTACATGCGAAAAGTATACCTATACAGCGATTCTCCGAGAATTAAGGTGTGAAAACATCTAATGAAGTTTTCGCAATTTCGTACCCTAGTGGCACGGGAGCTTTTCTTCAAGAATCGGAAGCAAACGACGTAATTTTACGTACAAGAAACCGATAGCGCAAGATCGATTAAAAGCAGTTGGAATCGATTCAAATGTATTATAGCCAAATCAATCGACTTTAATGCCGAAATAGTAGTTTTCTTACCCAGTCTTACCCAGGGCAGAAAGTGCGGCAGAGCCTTTCTGCCCTCGGGACGCATTTTCGGCCCTCCCAATCACTTTCGGCCCACGGACAGGAAACCATTTTTGGCCCCGGGGACCGAGCATTCTCTCGAGATCATGAAAAATCTCTCACAACTGTCAACCGATTACCAAACCTTTTGGCTTTTTGGATGCCTCGGTACTCATATCAGCTTAGCGCCTCTTCTCATAATTGTTCGTAAAAATAAAAATACATTATTATTAATAAACTGCGGATTCCGCTGATTCCGCAGTGCAGAAATGATGTGGTTGGTAAAGTAGGACCCCTACTGATATATGTACTATCTTCTGAATACCATATTACCATCCCCGTCATTATTCCCCGCCCCATTAATTATTTTTTATTTTCCATCAATTTTTTTTCAGTTCGGAGTCAGAGTCGGAGTAAGCGGAGGAGTAAGTACTTATAAGTAATCAAGTACTCCAGAGAGTTTCGAAGGACGTCTAATCTAACCACCTGACATGAGCTATGTTGACTATACACTTATTTATATATAAAGGCATCAGGAGTTTCCCTGCAGCCCTGTTAAGTACTGCAGGCTGCAGCCCCTGCAGAAGAGAAGGAAGTCGTTTAGTCGTTTTAGCTAATAAAGTCGGTCAGAAGCAGAACTCAGGCGTCAGGTGAGTCAGGTATCTACTCAGAATAAACTCAGATCAGCCTGGTCAGGCTTCTTGTTTCGAGTTTTGACTGTTTTGAGGCACATGCAGCGATTGCAGCCAATACATTTAGTTCGGTGCGTCTTGAAGAGACTACCTGCTGTAAGGATATCATTTAAAATTACTTTATTCAATAGTTTATAAATTGTTCACTATTATTTTTAATCAATTTTTTTTAGACTTTTATCACATTTCATGTGTTGCCTTGGATCTAAGAGTTTGGTGGGTTGAAAGTAAAGATTTATGTAGCAGCAGAACAATCCATAAATATGTCATACAAGAAGTTAAGAATCCATGAGAAGGCAAGTTTTTGTATTGTTTTTACTACTACTACTACTACTACTACTACTACTACTACTACTACTACTACTACTACTACTACTACTACTACTACTACTACTACTACTACTACTACTACTTTCTCATGTAATTATGATTGATGTACTCTAATTAAATGATAGAAAAAAAATTTTTATTTATTTGTTACATACATCTAATGGAACTCTTTTGCTTATGTTTATAGTAGAAGAAGACTAATATATTGTACAGCTAATTTATTAAGTTGCTTTTAAGAAGTTTGAAGAGATAATTTATTAGTAGTATACATAAATTTAAGTTTTTTTAAATGGATACATTTGTTTTAACCATGAACATATTTACATTGTTTTTTATGTTATGACTACAAACATTACTTAGTATTTTGTTGTATTATTCAACTGAAAAATTTATTATTCACATTCAAACTTAATTTTTATACTCATCCAAATATTTTAATAATTGAAAAATTTTATTTTGAACATTTAAGATTTATGTTTATTTTTTAGTGGTGGAAAAATTTCAACCATGCGCAGTTGTTGGAGCTACTTGATCACGTTCCATTACCAAAAATGTATGACAAAGATTTCAACAATTCTTTGCACTATATAGCTAAAACAGATAATGATATGATTGCGGGCAAACTTCTAAGAGCTGGATGTGATAAAGATCAGCAAAATTACGATGGAGACTCGCCATTTGCCATTGCACTGATAAATAGGAACGCAAGAGTAGCCAAAGTCCTTTTGGATGCTGGAGCAGATCATAAAACAGCAATATTTAAAGTTAATCATTTTTCACATACTAGTGCTCGAATTAGAGCTGCTTATTTTCAAGCCAGTACAACTAACAAAGAGTAGACCCAACCAATGTTCGGTTGACATGTTTTTTTTATTATTTGCAGAATAAACGTGGCCCACTTCATGTAACCGCTAGAAATGGATTCGCCGATGTTACTCGAATGTTGCTAGATACTGGAGCTGATGTGAATGCTGCCGATGCTTATGGACACATTCCCTTACATGATGCAATTTTAGCAAATGATGGTAAGACTATATTAATTAATAGATTTGCTTTTGCTACTTCTATAAATTTGCCAACATGTTTACCAAATCGTAATTTTTTTATGAATCAGAAACAAAACAAAGTGACAGATGCAAAATTGTCAAAATGCTGATCAAAGCTGGCTCAGACATAAACGCGAAAGACGATTACGGGGACACACCGTTGCATTACGCCATTAACTCTGGATTCATCGAAGCTTTCGAAATGCTCCTGGATGCAGGAGCTAATATTCACGAAAAAAATCGGTATGGGCAATCACTACTGCATCTTGCCGTTGAAAATGATGCCTTGCACTTCGTGAAACGGCTTATTGAAATTGGTGCAGATATTAACGGCATCAACGAACAAAACATCACCTGCTTGCACTGGTCAGCTGCATATACTAGAGTCGATATGATGCAACTTCTGCTAGAGAATGGTGCCTCGGCAAACTTTTGTAACGCAGATCATTACAGTCCTCTTTGCTACTACTTTAGAGAATTAAGAGGGTTGCACATGGCTTTCACAGAAGTTTTTAATCATACGAAAGAAGATTATGATGATTACTTTGAACGCCAACTTCCCGGAAAGGTAACTTTTTTACAAAGTTAGTATTCATTTTGCACGATGGCCTTATTTCATGCTTTTCACTTTTCTGCTATGTAGTATAACTTGAGTAGTTGTAACTATGAAATAAAATAAAAGCAGAAACAAATTTTTTTAGATGAAGCAGCATTCAAAATGTATGGAATTATTATTGGAATACGGAGCCAATATCAATTGCTCGAATTGTTCGGCCATGTGTGACGATTCGCCATTGTACGTTGTTCTCTCAAATGTGTATTTACACAGTCAATTTTTAAAATTTTTGTTGCAAAACGGAGCAACATTTGATTTTGAACATCAAATTGTACTAAATTTGAAAGACAAGGTCAATGGATCAAAATATCGTAATATGCTGATTGGACATCAGGCCAAGTTTGAAGCAAAAAATCGAAAAGACGGACCGGCTAATTTTAAATTGCAGGAGCAGAAGAAGCAGGTGCAGAAATATTACGCTCGTTGCCGAGATGAGCTGGAGCTAATGAAGTCGTCACGAATTGGTGACACAAATGTGACATTTTTCCACATACTTATGGATCGAAACATCGGATGTTACACTAGGATTAAAAATATTGAAGATATGTTTGAGATACAGTGCATCACGAAAAGGTTTCCTATTTACAGCGATTCATTAATCGAGCGCTTTACTAAAGCATTTGAACATCAAAAACTCATAATGAAGGCAACAACTGGCCTTGCTAGTGTACTACAATGGAATGAACATTGTATGCGAGTTATTTTGGACAATGTTATTTCCTACTTAGGTAAAAAAGATTTATTTAATCTTGTTTCCGTATGATCGATATTATGTACATTGTTTCTTGATTTTTTAAATGATGTTTTTATATTGTTTTTTTTTAAACTTTTTGAGTAAATGTTGTTTTGTAAAATATTCCTTGTATCTTGCGACCCAGCGAACAAATTCCTATCCTTCAATTTTTTTTTTTACTATACTGTCTTTGTAACTAGTAAAAATACTGAAGCAACAGAACATTTGTATACCATATCTCAGTTGAGTGATACTAAATAAATACAAAAAACAAAAAATCTCTTTTCAAAGGTATATAAATAAGGTCAACAAACAGCATATGATTTACAAATATATTTTGTAATTCTAACAAAGACATGTAACTTATCGAACGATTGTTTAAACTATTGACGTCACAATTAATTGGTCCCTGCAAAGGAAAATCTAAAAGTATAAAAAATCTCTCCACATAATTCAATGGCACAACTAACTTTTGATAACTTTCGATATTTATTGATGCGTTTTTAAAAATGTGTACTCTACTCTCTAAAAATTAGTATATTAATGGACTAGTTTTTAAATATTTTTATGGCGTTAATAAAAATAATTGATTTTCAAAAAAAATTATAAATAATACTATGCTTAATATGAAATATTGCATGAAAAAGACATAATACTAAAAGTGTTTTCTTTGGCATAACAATGTAAGGTATAAACTGTATTTAACAATATAAATAGCCAACAAGTTTGCTAGTGGTGAAAACTTGAATATAAAATTTTACGTCTCTAATATAATTTTAAACTTATCTTGTTAAAAACCACATTCACGCAAAACCATTGAATGTTGTGGGTTTTGTACATTCCCCAATACATAGAAAAATACACATCCAACGCAACAACTATAGAGGAAATTGCTGTCATTGCTAAACCGTACAAAGTGAAAAGTAAAAACAATGTAATGAAAACTTGCTCATTCAGAACCCTGTGAAAGTCTCTCGGAGTACTTTGTTCTTCATTATCAAAAGATCATGGTTTTCAAACTTCAGAGTGAAAAAAAGTAAATCGTTATAAAAATTTGCATTCCTCTCCAAAAAACCTACAACAATAGCGCTATAAAAACTCTAATAAATACGCGATAAAAATATTTTCTCGTAAACTTACGTAAAAAACAAGCCTTCGTGAAAAACAGTTTTAAAAATGATGCGCCTACAACTATACGATCAGGTAATAACGCACAACTTCCAATGGCCGAGAACTTCGTCATGCCGTCGACGAGTCCTGAGTCGAGCTTTCCGAGTCGCTTGGCGATATGAGCGGGGTTTTTATGAGTGACGCCATAGCTCGGATCTGCCTCTTGGGCTTGGGCGGCGGCGTCGGTGGCCTCGAGTTGCTACTATCGTCGACCGTATCCAACGTCGACGGCACGGGCATCTTGTTCTTGGTGCGATAGACCACGGTGTCGCGAATGGCCATGAGCGTCGCGGTGCTGCAGTAATTAAACGACGCGCTGTCCTCCGACAAGTTGCAATAGTCAACCTCGCGCGTTTTTAAAGGCAGCGGAGGTGGCGGGTCGTCCTCCGAGGCCGTGCTGTCCGTTGTCCCGATGCTGTCGCGGTTGCCTTGGCCTTGACTGTGCGTGTCCAGGCCGTTGCTTGTTGACCGCAAGTACGTCTGCGACTGGCCTGACCACCGATTACTTGTTCGTCGCTCTTTCTCGGCCTCCGACCTTAATGGGCGCTTTGGTTTCAACTGGGAGTCAACGATACACATTTTTAGAACAATTTTATAATTTATCGTTACAATGTAAAGTAGATGTATTTGCTTACCTCTTGACGGAGTTCGAATACTGGAGTTGACGGAAGACTTGGCGTCGAGGCGGAGATGAGCGACAAATGTTGGCACTGTACTGGTGGCACCTCTGGCGTGGTGTACCACTGGCAGGTCGCTTCCGTTTTCGAACTCTGGGTGTTGTCGCTTTTTCGGCCGCTTCGTCGCTTAGTGTCTTTTTTCTTGTTCGTGCCGGTGTTCGAGCTACCGAGTGCCTTGTGCAAGGACGACGTGGATAATAAGTGCGAACGCGTCGAGTTGCCGGTTCTAAAAGTTGGAGAAACAAATATTTTTTGAGGCTCCCCGAGCTGCGATAAAATTTCAATAAATTTTCAAGTTTTGTTAATATTTTATTCAGCTGTATGTTAAATTTTTCATATAATACGGTGTTATTTTTTTCAGTGTAGTATTGAACGAAATTTTGTTAAGGTTTTGCAATAATAAAATGACTGTTATCACTAATAGACCACCATTAAGAATGTTTAGTACCATCTCGATTACATACATTGTTGCCTAAGACTTTGTTAATAATGCGAGTCGTTTTTTAAGAAAATTAATAATTTTACTTTTATGAAATTGTAATGAAAAATACAGGTCGTGTGTCTAGAAACCTTGATCAGTAGTAAGCAGAATGTCAAACATTAGTTGTCTAGGATTATGGTAATAGAAATATACAATTCATTGCGCATCATGCCCTTTCACCGTTTAATGGTTTTTGAACAAAACAACTTGTGAGCAAATAAGTAGACCATAAGAAGAATATTTGGTGCACGTTAACAAAACATGATGTTTTATAGAAGAAATGCGACAAAATGAAGAATAGTGAGCTTTATATTTACTCTTTTTCAAAAGAATCACAAATAGTTCCAAGGACAGTGAAAAGCTTATCATCTCCTTAAGAATTGTCTTCAAGGATACAGTTAATCGCTTTGCAGTGTAGAGTATCGGTTATTGTTGTGGTATACAGCAAATGATTTGTGCATAAAATATTGAGATAAAATGTCCGCCTTGACATAAACCGCTTGATTTTTTACCTTGTCAACCCGACACTCGGTAATACCGAGATGGAAGAACTGTTGAAATTGAAGCTCGCTAGAGATTTGAACGCGGCAACTTGTGATCTCGTGAGCGAAGTGACTCTGGACCGAGTACCGCAACTGAATGCAAAAAATTGCCAGAAAATTGTCGCCCGGCGCATTAAACAAAACAATCTTTGTGATTCGTGTGTGCTTATATCGACAATTGTTTTGCTCAAGAAACCCCTGTCTTTTTCTACTCTAATTCACTCGATTACTGGGTAAATTTTTTTATCTTTAACCAAAACCTTAAGGCAAGCAAAAAATGTAATTTTTTTTTTTTTATTTGTTATCTGATTAATCACAAAAGCAGTTACTTACTCATTGCTATTTATACTGGAGGCGGATAAACGATTATTGTCTCCTTTTGGCACGTTTCTCCTCATGGTAACTGATGGGATTGGAATCTCGTTTGGTAAATCACAGGACTGAAAATCAGAACGACGTTTTGATCGTTAATTTAATCCAAAATAAAGGTATTTTATAAAGAAAGGAGTAAAAGGCATCGTTACTCTTCTTCCATATTTGGCCTCAACTTCCGTGCGCATGGAAACAAAGCACTGTTCCATGCGCTGGTGCAAAGCTGCTAGCTCTGGCGATGCTCTTGCCTTGTGCACTTGCAAACCGATTCCGAGCAGCGGAATTTGCTCTGCTATTAAATTTTCTAGCCTCTCTAAATTTGTAACTTCATCGGTATGCCTTTCTTTGTACTCGGCATTCAAGAATGCCTTTTCGTAATTATCAATTCCTCCCATCACTGCTGCATCTAATATTCCATTGAGTTTCATCGTCAACGGATTCAGAGGAAGACTGCTATCGGATCTATAAAAAAAAAAAAAAAAAAAAACCGTATCACAAAAATTCAGATAAACTCATTCACCGAAAGTATTACTCACCTGTGTGAAACAATGAGATCTCTTAGGGCAGCCTTAGTAGCTTCCATCGTTTCAATGGCATTCTCCAGCGGGCTTACTAGGTACGTTTCACTGTTGACGACGGGGAACCACCTAAGTATTCCTGGCAGTGGATGACTAGTGGCTAGTACGGTCCTTTCCAACCATAACGACGCGAACTCGTTGGCCGCCTCTTTATCCTTTTCACCATTTCTAGGTGCTGGTCTTGAAAATCTGAACTTTTGCACGTTGTTGACCCGGTGATATCTATGGTATCATTCAAACGTTAAATATCAATAAAAACAAAAATTCACACCCTCTTCGAACAGATACAAACCTCAAAACAGGCTCAGCCGTGACAGGCTTGCCGCTGAGCCTGTGCTTCTTCTCGTCCATTACGGGATCTACTTTGTTTATTTGGAGATACTGTCCGTTTGACTCAAGCAGCTTGTCGCTCGGCGGCGACAGTTTGTTCATCTGCTCGGCATTGGGCAGCTGGTTGAGCATCCGCGAGCAAAAATCACTGATCCGCTCGTACTCTTTTCCCCTGTAGACGAAAACCTTGTTTCGCAAGAAAAGTGGGTAACCGCACCCGTAGTACGCGACCCGAAAGTACTCGGGCTCGGGTCTCAGCTGCTTAACGATCGAGTCGTAGAACTTGGACATTCGATTGAGCAACACCGACAGCTGCAGATAGTCGTAGGTCTCCTCCTCGTACTGGACGCACAACTCCTTGCACACGGACAGGGCCGCCTCCCACATTTTGCCCTTGTCGAAATAGTCGATTATGTCGTTGTACAGGCACTCTTTGAGTTCGCGGTGCGTTTGGCACGAGGGATATCTGTTCGACTTGAGGAGGGAGGACAAGGGCTGGTCGTTCCACGAGAGCAGGCAGCTGTGGAGTTGCAGCGCGTAAGCGGCTTCGGTGTAGTTGTCGCACTCCAGGTGAAGCTCGCACAGTTTGTTGACGTACCTAAGTAAAAAAATTTGATCTACTAAGTGTTTGAACATAAATCATTTGGTGAGTCCATCTAAAGCTTATCAGATAGCGATGGTTGAGTTTTTTCCAACAATGTTCACTCACCTTATGTACATCTCATTTTTATGAATCTCAGAATAGAACTCCAAAAGATTGACAGTACACAGCATCCGATGTTCCTGCGACTCGGCGTGAATAACATCACGGTACTGCAACAGATGATCCATCAACTTGGCCACGGTGTCGACAAATCGCAAGCCCTGTTCGTGCAACGTTTTATGATTCTCGCAGAGAGGCGTCATCTCTTTCACCCACAGGTCACGGAAGTCCTCGTCACCCTTACCGCCTTCGACCTGTTGAACGAGTCATGATATTGCATAACTGTACGAAAATGGCACAGTAAATCTCAAACAATGGCGAAAAAGACCAGAGCGCGCACTGATTGCATCACGCTCGGGCAATCGGACAGCCATTAATTAACGCGGGCAGCGACGATCGTAAAACGTATGAGGCCGTAGACGGTCTTTACGACCTTGCCAACGACTCGCCGACAATCCCGCTGCCACGCAAAAAAGTAAACTACTGCCGCTGCTTAAGCGCACGTAGTGGTATAATACGCACCAGAATGTCGAGCTTGGCGATCATCTCGTTCTCGAATTCGTTAAAGTTGCCCTTGAGCGACTTGCCCTGGCTCCTCTTGTCGCTGAAGCCCTCGACGAACTTTGAGCTGTAGAACTCGGTCTGCATCATATCGAAGAATATCGGTACGGCGGCCTCTTTCCTGAGCTCGGTGTCGGGAATGAGGGCCATCTCGAGAATAGCCCCGACGAGGGTCGGCACGAAAAGGATCTTCCGTCCGCCGAGGCTGATCCACATCTTGTGTATCTCGGCCGCGGTCTCGCGGCGCATGTCCTTGTAGCGCTCGAGAAAGCGCTTGCGCTTCGCTGGCGAGAAGTTCTCCAGCTGGAGGGCAGGCTGGGTGAGGAAGGCGATGGCGCAGTGAAAGAAGTTCGACCAGGCCTGCTGCTCGAAGTTCGCGTTGAAGAGCTCGCGGATCGTCGTCGAGAAGAAGCACAGGGCCTTGAGGATCACGCTGTTCTGGAGCATTATCATTTCGCACCAGTCGTGCGAGAAGACGCTGCGCGAGACCAGATCCTTGAACACCATCAGTATCTCCATGAGAAAGTCCAGCAGGTCGAACTCCGTGCCGAAGTGCTCGATGTAGATCTGATAGTGCTGGTGGGTCATTTGTCTGTGAAAGAATTTTTCGTTCCAGGCTTATTTTTATCGATCAATCGTTTGACATGTTTGGCAAAAAAAGGGATATCTGTACTTTACCCAGTACGTTACCGAAAAAAAAAAAAAAAAGGTTCTCTGAATCATCATCATTATTTAGTGAACTTGTATTATTTCAAGCAGTCAATGTATTTTAATTTCAGATCAGAACTTGGTCCGAACCTGAAAATCGACAGCATGACTGCCACCAAGTTGCCAACCAGTGGATTCTCCCTATCCATGTTTATCACAGTTTGTATGATGGTTCTAAGAGCGGTCAGCATGATCTCCTTGATGTCGGAGGCGGTCGAGCCGACGTCCTTCCTGAAGGTCAGGTCTAACACGTCCGACAGTATCTTTATGCATAGTTCGACCTGATCGTGCAAAACGAAGTGAGAAAAGAAAAATGTAACGATGATAAAATGAAAAATCCTAACTGTCGAGCAGTAACAGAAGAAAAATGGAACAGTAAAAAAAAGAGAGAAAAACTAAATGAATCAAGAACGAGGACGCGTTTGATTGGCGTGCCCCTATAAGTTTGAGAAAAAAAAATGAGCAGTATATTTTACCTCTTCGGAGTAGCCGCGATGCTGGTTGAGTCGATGCCGATTTTCACCGAGCAGCCTGGCTGCCTTAGCCACGCTTTTGCCAGGCGGGCCCGACAACCTCTTTTTTTGTTATTGTTTATCGGATTTTCGTGTTGTTTTTTTTGTGCAATTGCGCGCAGAGAGTTTTTGTTTGTTTGTTGTTGTTTTTTTTTGTAAACCAAAAACCACACCAATAACACAGGAGAAAAATGTAAAATATAAAACAAAAAAACCCGAGGTTAGTGCAAACTCAGGAGATATACATAAAGAAAAATAATTAATATATTATATCTGTATATATTATAAATAAACAATACAAAACCATAGCCACCATTATAATTATTATTATCGCTGAAATAAGTACATACAGTAGGAGGAAAAAAAAAAAAAACATTTTCGTGTACTTTTTGCTTTTTGATATCCTTATGCTGTGAAAAAAAGCACACAACAATAATGACTGACTGCTCTTCACCCACATAAGGAGTAAGATTATCCACGTGAACCCGCGGAGCAGATTGTCATTGTTATTATTATCACATGTTTGTTCTTTTTTGCCATTTCGTGCATGAAAAAACTGCAGCATCTTTTGTGCGTACAAAAATTGTACGAAGCAATGTATCGCCGCGTGTTCGAAAGTACGCGAGAGCAGCAAAAACTGATATTTATGATACATTGAAATAATGGCAAGTTTTTTTCAAAAGTAAATTTTTTGGCCAAATTTGCTCTCGTAAATAATATAAAATTCAAAAATGCATTAAATCCCGTCATATCGATCGGGACTACCCAAGAGCGTAAAAGTATTTCGTAACCAATGAGGCGACAAAGATCTACGCGCTGCAGTTTGAAATTACAGCGATGCTTGTGTCAATTAGTCGAGACTGAAATTAAATCCAAGATGACGAACTCGCCGCACTCTGCAGTCGACCTTGTCGGCACATCGTCTACCGCTATTATTTAGAATCCTTTCTTGAACGCAGATTTTCATGGGATGATTTTATCAACATGATTAATCATCGTGAATATTAATAATCTCATGATTTTAAAACAGCAGTATTTTTTGAATTTTTTAAATTAGCAATACTTTGGTTGTGTGGTTTTTTTCAGTCATTCTGATAAATTATTCCAAAAGTAATATCAACTTTTACAAAAGTTTAATACGCTTTGAATCTCGAGTCATTTACCTCTAATTAAGAGAAACTTTTATAACTCAAGTAACCGTAAATGATACATAAAAAATTATCGTTTCTTTTTTTTTAGTTCATACATCAAAATTTTAATTCTCTTATTGCAGGAAAAATGACTGTTACTTAATAGTAAATAATTCTATAATTTTGTAAAATTAACATACATAAAACAATATGAAATTATGAAAATGTATGAAAGAGTGAACTCGTTACTAATGATGGAGTATATAACGTGCTCAATGGATTGAATCCATTTCATTGCAACTTAAACAAGCATACAGATATTCTTTAGAGTACATACATGCTCTGTTAATCACATTTTTCACACGTAAACATGCCATTAATTTTTAATACAGATTAATTAAAACTACTAATAATTAAAGCATTAAAGAAATATGTGGTCTTTAATACAATCATATTTAAAGATTAATAAAAAATAAGATTACTCAAATGCAATTAAATAATAAACTAATTAATTCAGTACTATGTACAACTATTGTTCTACAAGTGAATTTTCCAAAAAAAATTTACTCAACATCAACTACCATACATAATAATAATAGAAAAGCTGAACAGCAGGGTGAGTGTATGTGTAAACATGTATGTGAGCGTGTAACGAAAGGATGTCAGGCTGCACGGTAAACAAGAATCAAAAGACTACATTGATTCACCGGCACATTCATTAAAAAAAAAAAATAAAAAAAAAAAAAAAAAAAAAAAAAAAAAAAAAAAAAAAATGTGATGATTATCGAAGAGCGCAGTGATTTATTATTAGTAATAAAAAGTAAACGACACAGAGTTAAACAGTAATAATTATGACGCTTGAAATGAGCAATGGCATTAATCGTACCTCATCTTTGGCTTCCAGCAGATCGCGCACGAGTATCGTGATCCTCGGCAGCAAAATTTGGCGGTACTCCATGTTCAGAAACAGCTCGCTGTGCACGATATCGTTGACGGTCATCATTTTTTGCTTGGTTAAACGACCAGTGGGTAGAGTTACCAGCAAGTCGATCAAGATCATGCTAAGTTGCTTGCCACTGTAGACTTTCAATAGATGAGGTATTGTGGACGGCAGATATTTCAGACAGGCACCTTGGACCAACAGTGTCCCATCGGTCTCGTATTTCATGAGGTCGACGATCGACCTTAGGAGTTCGGTAAGAGTTTGAGAGAATTTCTCCTCATCTTGATCCAATCTGAGTATTTCAGTAAACACATACCGATAGTTATTAGAAAATGGTTTTTTTAACTGTGAAAGATATTCGAGAATAACTTAAACTTACGCGGTAAACAAAAGCCTAGATTCTACTATAAACCGCAGACAATACTGCAGATTCTTCATCGTTTTGAGCAAAATATCTTTGTCTTGCCCGTCGCTAGCACCTACACTCTCGATTCGCTTTTTCAATACGATTATAAGTTTTTTGTACGCTAACGTCGCAGAAAAACTCTCGGAAATATATAAATCTAAAACTGGCTGAAAGTGTTGATACTTTCGATCAGAAACTAATCCGATAATATAAAGAAGGCACTCAAAGACAATATCGTCATAATCATCACTATCTGTGTTGCTCATTAGGATACCAAATAACGCATCCAAAACGTCCTAAAAATATATATTTAATAATTAACATGTAAAATCATCAATAGTCAAAATAGTTACCTGTAAAAATTTAACAACTTCTTCGCCATCTACTTTCATTAACGCAGCCAATGATTCTTTAAGGTTCGTATTGGAGGCAGACCAATTCAGTAAGCCTAACAGGTCCACATTTTGCGTTAACTTGGTCGAACATACGTTAGTGGCTATGGAAAAGCTATCCTTGGAAGACAAACTTAAAGGACCATAACTTGGCTTCTTTTCCAAGTTAAGCTCGTTCAATTCCTCTCTTGTTGACGGCAGTCTCAAGTAGGCCGTCTCGCTCTCATCGTACTTTTTATTATCAATCTTATAAACTAATAATTCATGCTGAGTATCCTGTAACGTTGTGCCATTGCGCTGCATGAGCTTCACGTAGCTGAGGGCGAACGGCTTTTCGGATTTGTCTTTTGTTTCGTTCGAGCTCCGATGTCTAAACGTGAGTTTCAAATGAGCCAGTTTGAACTCTTCTATAGGAACTGCGATTTTAAAGGTCTCGCACCACCTGGGCTTGTCCTCGTGGTAATAAATAACACTGCGATGTTCATCAATGGACGGCGCCCCACCACCTAACGTAATAACACCTGGTAACACTGCACCGACTTCATTGCACACTTTCACAGTAACTTCGATGTTTTTATCAGTTGACTTAGAACTTTTGCTGAGTTCGCCGCTCACCAGTGTTAAATACAAATCGTTTCGAACATCTCCTGGCAAGATAACTTCTGGAAATCCCATTTTACGTGCAATCGACACGTTACCGAATACCAAATGAGGATTCTCATCGTTCACCTACACAAAGATAATTAAAAACATGAAAAATACTTTTTTGATCGAATTTTCAATCAAAGCAAAAATGTCAAACATACCTGCTTGACATCTCCTCTTAATAGTTTCAAACTGCACCACAGCCCTTGGCCTACATTATTTCCCATACTACTGTTTTTCTGTAAATTAACTTCTTTCTGCTGTAGAAATCGTCGCAAGGTAGCATCCAAGCTTTCCTTCTCACAGCATCTGAAAGAAAGGAAAACAACGAACAGAGCCGAACGAAAAGTAAAAAAAAAACGATTAATAATTGCATGAATCTCAACTAACTGTAAGAAAGGTAAATAATGTTCAACTTCTGGATCACTCTCCAGTTTTCCGTTGATAAAAATAGTGACATCCATGGCAGCTATACCAAAAGGTCTTCTCATGCAATCCTGGTGCTTTGATTTCTGATTTGGCATAATACTAGAGCGCTTATGATCTACCTCCTTGGCTTCCATACCTCCGATCCTAATGACATAACAAACTAAGTAAACTTTTTCCCTGGCCAAGTCACGACTTCCAAGATCAGTGAATAAAACTTTGAGATTGTGCAACTGATCAATGTCTGTTATTAGGCCTTGCTTGCTCCAAAAAAATACGTAATTTTCAGTTATGGCTTTCATTTCTTTGCTATCATACAGTGTCAACAATAATTCAACATTTTCCATCGTTTTACAAACAAAATTCTTAATATTAACGTAAAAAATGTACGAATAAACTGGTGCTTGTGGCTTTGCAGGTTTTTTCTTTGTATCGACCGTTGCTTTTCTAATTCTTTCTGCAGCTATCTCATGCTGTTTATATAGCTGTATAGTACTAGTTTGTTCTGGATTCAATATGTTTCCATGCTCATCTCTCACAACCATGTCAAGCCCCAGCAATTGATTGCCCGTATCAATTTTAGACGTAGCCAATTTTTTTAAATCCTTTAATTCATCAACTGTTAAAGTACCACTTAAAATTTTGCTTCTGTATCCTATGAGCTCTAAAATTTGATTCTGCATGGTAACAAAGTGCTCCGAGTGTGTCTAAAAAAACGTATAATGAATAAGAAATAATGAAGAAAACGTATTCTAAGTATTGCAGCACAAAAAGTCAAATGCGCACTATGTAAAGCTGCTTCCAGAGGTTGCCCCATTCTCTTAGAACACTTGTGATTTCGTTGACAAGGGCTTCCATGATGGCAAATTTTGGTCGAATGCAAACGTAGGTCTTGGGAAATATTCCATACTTGTTTTCGTATTTTTTGTAGCCATAGTACCACTCGTCGCATTCTCTCTTTATGATAACGGCGTCGCAGACGTTCAATTGTAATCGGAACTCGCCCTCTTGCGTAAAATTGTCGATGGCTTGAAAGATGCAAACGTAAAAAAAATCAACATATCGTAAACGAGAAAGATGGGAACAGCATAAATAGTTTTTGAATTTTTTCGTATGATATGAGTGTGACAAGACATGTGAAAAAGAACTCATTTGGAGCACACAAAAATTCAGTCAACATTATTTGTCAACCATGAGAATCGTGATGAAAAAAAATCATACAAGTAATTTGTAAACTCAGGGACCTCATGAATATTACAATACTGGTAACAATAATAATCGTCCTTGGAGAGAAGCGCAGGCCAGAATGACGGATCGAGAGAATCATGCAAAGTTTGCGTCAAAAAGTGATGATGAGAAAAAAAAAGCAGCAAAGACAAAAGTTAAAAGGCATTAACAATAAAAAAATGTGCTCGTTGTAAGTACTTATATCTTTCGAAAGATAAATAAGTAAAGACAAGGAAAAATCGGAGCGCGCGCGCGCGCGGGGAGAGAAAAAAATAAGTGATGAATCGGTGCTGTCAGCAGCGTGCGCTTGTGTAAAACCATCATTATCATTACGTGCATGTATGTAGGTGTACTACGTTAACTACGTATCGTATATGTTAATATGTGTGTATTTAATGCTCATTATTACATACCAACGCCCATCCGATGTTCCTTGAGCTTTTTCCATACTGTCGCTGTCATCGTCACTGCCACTGCTGATGACGACGACCGTGTGACGATAAAACTTTATAATGATGCTGTCGATAATGATGACGATGCTGTGGACGAGGGGCATTAAAAACACTAGATCCTCTGTTGATGATGTATGGCTACTGCTGCTGCTCCAACGATTTACGTCGATCTGCGTACATTAGAGCGACAGCTACTTTAGGTATATTGCTGGCTGGATATACTTATAACATGCACAATGCACTGCTCAACGAGGGGAACACAAAAAACATAGTACATGGGAGAGTGACTAATGTATACAAGTAGGTACTTACTTATCGCGAGAAAGAGAGGAGGACTGAACAATTATGACTACATCGGTAGAGTATAAGTAGAGTTCACACATTGTATTTTCATGATCTTGGTTCGGACTGTTCGAAGATAACGGGATGTATGCAGTATTATCATTGTCGTTCTGTACATATCAGTAAATTACAGCTGCAGCATGCAGGCTGCAGTTCTCTCTTCCACGGTCTTCGTACAGTCACTTCGGCCACTGTCAGCAGAACATCATGAATCACGGCAGACTTGTGATAAAGTTGATATTGTTCTGAAAAATGTTAGTAATCACGATTACGAGGCAGCTCCTTGTAGATGCAGCAGCGGCACTTGAGCATTAAGCATTAAGTCCATAATTGCTTGCATGTATAATTGTATATACAAGTGTACGAGGTGTGCTTGTGCTTGTATAGTTTGTACTGCTACAACAGCAGAACATCGCCGGATTCTTTGCTACAAGCCAGTATCAAATGTGTAATTACAAAATACTACTGCAGTGTAGACAGTACTAATAACTTGGTACTCTTGGTAGTACTTACAGTACTTACACTCACTAAGATTACTAAGTGTGTTGCTAACTTGCTAATATGTATACCTTAATTTTACTCTTACTACTACGTCACTACACTCACACCTCACACAATTTACAATACAGTATTGTCAGTACTTACCCAACGTGCGTGCAATGCAGCTAAAATTCTATGATACCCTACATTAGCAAGAGAGGAGACGAGATTGATGTTGAAGATAATATTTAGGTCGATTAGGTTTAGGTACTACTTTATAGATATCCGGTTTCCCGTATCGTTACTATCGCTGCTACGGTTCTACATACCCCACACAGCCCACGCTCACACGATTCACATCACTGCACTTGCAAGAACAAACAAACAAATTCACGATTCACCATAGTTATGCTATTAATGTCACACTCGACCAGAGATTAGTAGACTCGACTCGCTGTGGGGGTCTACTTATTACTAATTCTTCAGAATTTAAGTCTGTGCGTGTACTTATATTTTGGTCTGATTCACAATGAGACTCATTTGACCAATCAGAAAGTTACTTTAGCTTTAACCTATAGCTTTTATCGTTTCTGCTGCCAATAAATGATCATTTATTAAACCATTACGTATACCTGAATATCGATTTCTTGGATGCAGTGGCTAATACAAGATGTTTACGCGTTTTTAGATCACCACTAATTATATATTAATCACGATATCAAGACTCATGAGTTTCACGAGACACAATCATGGCATGACGCACTAATATTTTTTTTATTTATGCTCCAAACTCCATAGTGTCAGGGTCCGTAGTCCGTACCATATAACTTTCCGTCCTATGATATAACATAGGCTGAAAAGGTGGAAAAAAGTTGTATGGTACGGCCCCCGGACTTGTCAGGGCCGTCAGGGGACTCAGGGCCCTCAGGGGCCGTATATTGCGTATAACTTTTGCTTTCTTCTACTGAACAATCTGTACAGACTAATTGTTGTCTTTAAAGCATCTCATGACGTCTTTAAGACGAAAATTTGTATAAAAATGTCGATCAACAAAAGCTATCTTTAGGGTGCCTCTACATTACATGGACGTCTTAGGGTGCGTTTAGATGGAGTCTGGCAGTCTGCAGACTGGCAGACCGCCCATAAGAGCCCGTAAGAGTAAGAGAGAGGTTAGATACGGTCACGTGATCGTACTTCTCTCTTACTCTTATGGGCTTTTATGGAAGCGAGTCTGTCAGTCTGCAGACTGCCAGACTCCATGTAACCTCACCCTTAAAGTCTTAAGACTCTAAGCCCCCGGGAAGATTTGAATCATGTTTGAATTTTCGTATCTCAAAATAACTTTATTTAATAAAAAGAATACTTGTTTATTGCCATCATCAAGTTATCGTAGTGAAAGATCGTTGGCGTACTAACTTAAATTCGCAATAGAATCCGTCAAACATTATTTTAATAGTTTATATGTAAGGAACGATCGGTAACAAGGGGCGCTCCACATACCCTAACAAGTAAGGCGATTGAAAATGCTGAGAAAAAATTCGTCTTGATTATTTACTCTTGAATAATAGTATTGTATTTTACTAAAATAGTGTAAATGAGTGTTTTTCTTAATAATAGGCTTATTTTGAGGAATAAAAATTCAAACCTAATTCAAATCTTCCCGGGGGCTTAGAGTCTTAAGACTTTACGTCCATATGTGTAGAGAGACACCCTTAGAATTTGTTTTCTTGTTCAAACGCGAATGTAAACTTATTTATTCCCAAATAGTTAAATCATTTGATTGAAGGGAGATAACTTCAAATTATTTACATACATGGTAGGGTACTTGTGAATTTTTTGGAAAGTATTTTGAAATACTTTCATTCAAATTTTTGAAAATCCATGTATGTGAAAGCGTACTTTTCAGATATTTAATAAAATTAACTTCTTTGCATGAAATACTTTTTTTATGCATAGGATGTATTAATAATCCATACAAAAATATTTTCAACTGAAAAGAAATGTAGGAAAGTGGAGCGGATGATGGATTTAAATACAATAAAACAGACAATTATGGTATAGTAATAAATTTATTAATGCCTAGTGCAGAAACAATTAATTTCTAATGTACAGAAGAGTAATTTCATAAGTATACAAGGTATGGAAGCAAATCATAAATACGTTGATTTTAAAAAAGAAATAAATTTTTATTATACGATAAACTGTATGGATATATTTTTTTATAAATATATGATACATTCTCTCTAGTTCTTCGGTATATAAAAACTAAATTACGTTTGGAATAATAATAATTCAAAAGCACTCTTGTATTCTGAGATAAAAATTTTTTATTGTTTGTAAAAAAAAAGGAATTAATATTCTTGATTTTATATGCATTTTTATAAACACATTCCAACTCCATTCGCTCAAAAAAATTCTAAGGCAAAATCGCAGAGATAACTAAAAACTTTTTACAAAATATACCTTGAATTTCTTTGTCCACTCAACCTATGCTCAAGTACACTCATTCACAGCAATTCTATAAGATATTACACTACTAGTTACAATAAAAACGCGCTTTTTACACTAGGATAAACGATTTAAAAAAAAAATAGAGAAAAACATTTTACATGTTTCCAAAGCTGAAAGGAGGTTCTTTGGAAAACTCGAAGAGAACAACAGAACTGGTCCTTGGAACTTTAAAGAATCTCAGACGATGCCTATTAGTCGCTTGTACGAATCTGAACCAACTACATTATTGCGTTAAAGGAAACGGGAATCGTCAACTTTATAGTAGATTTGTTAAAGCCTCAAGGACATGCTGCTCTTGCTCACAGAGAAGGGCTATGGAGTCCGTTTTTTGCCGATGCCTCGACCGATAGAGACACCAAAGTGCATTTTTTTTATCACAAGAGAAAACAAAAAAATCTACCCCGAATGAATAGACTCACGTAACTGGCTTTAAGGAAAAAGAGAGCTTCGGTCTGGAGTTGTTCTTGCCAAGGATTTTTTTCTGCTCTTCCTTGACGCGTTTTTCGTGCTCTTTTCGCATTTTTTGTCTCTCTTCCTCCATTAGCCGTTGCTCTTCTACCATTGCGAGTCTTTCCTCGGCCTGTGGACAAAAATTATACAAAGTTTTTACCTGTAGTAATCAATCTGATAAAGCAATGGAGTTCAGATTTATTTAAAAAATTTATCATTTTTTCAATTTATGTAAGAAATCAATAAGAAAAACTTTGTTTCTGATTGAAATAAAATTATATCAATTAACTAAATTATTAAAATAGTGGCGTTAATAAAGTTGACATAGTATAAAACTAAATGATTATCAAACAATTTGACAACTCACCAGTTTCTTTTGGGCTTCTTCTATTTTTCTGTTGTTCTCGTCCATGATCCTTTCAAGTTCCTCGCGTTTTTTCAGCTCTTCCTCCTACAACGACAATAAATCACGTTTACATATTGTATCAATAACATGAGTCAACTCTTTCAGTTACACCTCTTTTTTTTTTTATAAGTCCAAAATCATTGGTGCTGCTATTTAATAATAATAACAACCTATGTTTGTCAGCATATCCTTAGGTATACATCGTGAGAGCGGGGATTAGGTTTTGGGAGAGGGAAAAATAAGAATTTGTGTTTGTCTTTTTGCAAAGAGTCTATTGAATAGTTGATAAAATATTCTTGTTCTTACTTGTATGATTACTTGAAAGATACAAACAAATATGAGTTCTTTGTTGAACTAAAGAAAGAAAAAAAGCTGCAATATACTTTTTACAAATGTTTATTCATCTCATATTTTAATACAATGACAAGTTCTAGTAATAAACATCCCAAGAGAATATTCAATTAAAGTTTGTTTTTGTTAAAAGAAAGTATGCATGCTAGAAGTAATTGAGTAATAGCATTGGAAGTGTGAAAAAAAGATAGTTTGCTTTTACTCTTATTATTATTACTAATTTGTTGTACTTAGACTTTTCATCCTTTTTCCTTCTCTCCTCCCATTCATTTCCCTGAATAAGAAATGATAGATTATTTATTAGAAAGCTATTAAATGAAACATTAAAACATGCTTGTCCCGAAAGCTGTTCTTTTTTATGAATGTTTTTCTTATTTTGGTGGTCCCTAACAGAATTTTCCTCATTATTTAAAAACATCAACTTATCAAGGAACACTAGTAATGATGAACAATATTCATATAGTGAATTATGAAAATATAAATTGGATAATACCTGAATGACGCTCTCACCAGTTCATGTAGGGGCTGCCTTCTTCATCGACAATCACACGGCAGTGAGTAAATTACCGGCTTCTTCTGTTGGTAGTCAGTTAGAAAGGCGACCTATATAATTGCTAGGTCGTGCTTTGCTCGCTATGAGAATCTAATTTCTGCCTTGTTAAGTCTACCTGGACCCGGTTCAACTCACTGTCTTTTATTCAACTTTATTTCACAATTTATAGTTGACCTTGACATGTCAACTTTTTAGAACAAAAATCTTGACATGTCCTAAGCTAGTGTTCATAAATCAACTATAGCTACTAAGAGCTACTGTAAAATGAACTAATTTTTTATCAAAGCAAAGTTATAATACAGAAAAACGAAAGCTATTGTTAAAAAAGTTAAATTGATTTATTTCTTTAACATTTGTAAAACAAAGCAATACTTTATCTTGAACAAGAAATTTACAAAACAATTATCCGATCTTTAATCATGTAGGTAGAATTTCTTCCATCAATGGGAGAATCACAGGTAGAAAAGGCTTATGTCTGGTTGACATGTATTAAATGTACCAAAAGATCATTTAAAAAAATGTATAGTAAAAAAAAAAAATAATTAGTCAACGCAGATTCTCTACAACACGTGTGGCACGGCAAAAGTCTGTATCTGTTCTTTTTCAAACAATCACATGTCATCTTCATGTATACTGTATGTATATACACATTCACATTTGCATTCACGAGGTGCTGCATACGTATGTATACATACATGTGTAGGTACAATTGATCATTTACAAATAACTCACATGCGCCTATATTGAAAAAAAAAACTTCATAGGACCGTTTAAGCATCCCCCCCACAGTAGGACTATATAAATGATGTTGGGGAACATAGGAAGCACTGAGGTTCTCTTGTAATGCTTCAGGTTTCAAAAATAATGTTCAACCACAATGCTTCCAGCCCAAATACTGTAATACTGCTAAGTCATGTACGATCAAAGCTAATTAAGTATCAATGAATATTAATTTTACTTTCAACATGGTTTATAAAAAATAAACTCTCTTCATAAATATTTGACGCTAATAAAATTAAAAAAAAACATCCGTGCTTACTCGCACGCACACATGAATAGTGTGATTTACAACTAATCAATAAATTCGAATCGTTATTAGCAGCATCAGCATTTGAGCTAAATACCGATATTTCTTTGGATAAGTCTTACCTCTCTTCTCTTTTCCTCTTCGCGCAATTTAGCTTGTCGCCACTCCATTTCCTCCATCATTTGTCGTTCCATGGCTCTTTTAGCCTCTTCGACACGTCGCTGCACTTCAGCTTCGATCTCTTCTTTTCGCTTCTCCAGCTCTTCTTCCACGCGCTTTTGCACGAGCTCCTCTATCCGCTTGGCGGCCTCCTCTTCCACAATCTTTTGCTCCACCTCTCTTTGCCGCCTTAAACAAAAAAATCTGTTCTTACACTTAGAAGATTGAATCTACTTTTTAAATCATATACTTAAAAAATGATGGAATGAAATATGCATGGACCATTAGAAAGAAAAAGCTTTCATCCGTTCCTTTAAAATTATACCACTATTTTTTCACGTACACAATGCCTATGCTCTTGAAAAAAATAGGCTGAAAAGACCACTTACTCGATACAAAGAGATACTTAATAGATACATGTAAACTAAATTCACGATAGTTAGTATCGTTACATAACGATGACAGTAGTTATATAGGTAACACACACATCAAAGCAAACATAAGATTCATGAGTATACAGGATGATTCGGTATATGCATGATCATGTCTATATTTTACAAGCAAATAAAAATATTTACCTTTGTCTCTCCATCTCCGCGAGCCGCTCGACCTCGTCCATTTTCCGTTCCCTTTCCCGGTAGGTGCGCTTCTTGTGAGAGACAACGTGAACGTCGTCGGACACTTCCGAGCCGCTGCTCGACGACTCCGAGTGCGAGCGCTTTCTGCAATAGAAAAGCAAAAGAGCAATTTAATTTAAGTAGTATACAAAATATTACAAACATGGGGGAGAGGGAAAATCGATAAAATCACGATCCTGTAGGCGTATAATGTACACGGTGCATGACCTTTTGTCGCAGTGAACCATGCAGCGATACTCACACGCGAGGGGAAAAACACGAGCAGACGGGGGCCGCGGGGAAGACGTAGGGGGTGTATATATAGAATATGTACACATATGTATGTAGCGGTGCTGAGGCGATGCGTAAATACACGAGAGAGAAACAAGGGAAGATGGCGACCACCGTCGGAGCCGAGGTAGGTATGTAAAGAAGGTCTGGACGATTTTTGGATAATGCACCCTTATGACGCTCACCTGGACTTGGAGCTCTTCTCCCGGGGCTTGTCGGTGTACTTAGTGTTGGAGCGCTTCTCGCGCGACTTCGAGCGATGCTTGTGCGAGTGCTTGCTCTTGTGGCGGCGCCTGCTGCTCGGCGACTTGCTTCGCGACCTCGACCTGCCCATCGTGGCTTTGTGGTTGTTGCTGCTGATACTACCTCGCTCGTCCGACTTGTTGTATAAGCCTCCGGGACGAGGTAGTGGAGCAGACGCCGCGGAGGAAGACGACGTGGTCGCCGAGGACGAGTAGTAGGCCGCCGCTACGCTGCGAGAAGAGGACGACCCAGTTGCTGCCGTTGCTAGCTGCTGTCGACGCAGGGCCGACGTCGAGTGGAGAACGTCGAGCGCCGCCGTCTTGCTGCTTGTCTCGGACAGGTGGGAGTTGCCGCCAACGACGACGACGACACGCTGGTGCTGACGATGCTTCAGCTGATGTCGCAGCTGCGCCACAAAATCGTCCATGTACAAGAAACTGGTTGCAAAACGCGCCCACCTAGCCAGACAATGTATATATATGTATGTATATGTACCTGTGATTCTTCTCTCTCTCTCTCTCTCTCTCTCTTTCTCTCCTCTTCTCACTTGATGGTAATGGATTGTTGAATACAATCGGAAGGATGCAGCTAAATATCTATTAAGTAATTGGGCGTATGTAAAAATATACGAGAAACGTTCGACATTGACGATGATTAAATACCAGTGAACCAGTCTAACAGTATACAGTAAACAGCAGTACTTAAATAATTATACTGATGGACGTGAGATGTGAACAAACGACCGAACGCAACACACGAAAGTACGAAACTGCAGTGTCTGCACTCTGCAGTTACTGCAGTGGAGTGAAGTGAAGTCATGAAGTGAGTTATACGGAAGCGCCTATCCGCCACCCCCCCTGCAACGCGCGCGCATGCACAATCGACAGTGCATGCAGTGCAATACGCGCGCAGCGCATAAAATAGAAAAATGTTGTAATTGCTTTTAAATAGCAAAATAAAAAGTTCACAACTAATTGCAGCTATTTCGGA
>JAPYYV010004145.1:0-10772 GCA_030522625.1 Copidosoma aretas
AAAAAAAAAAAAAAAAAAAAAAAAAAAAAAACTGTGCATCGATCCAGTGATGTCCACAGTGTCCATGAGTGGGGGAAAAAACACGGTTTTGACGGTGTAGTGAGTCGTGAGTGTACTTACTTATAGTCAGTAAGTATAGTTGGTAATTGAAATGAAACAGATTTGAACCTTTAAATTAAAATTTTTGTACTCCTTATCATCTCATTTTTTAATTTTCCCGTTCTCAAACTCTGAACGAATCACAGACGACGAATGAATATAAACACATCATGCAGGCTTGAGTTTTGTTTCGACAATTAAAAAAAATCTAGAATCTCAAATGATATTGAGAAACGTGCTAATTGTTTGAAAAAAAGGCACTTGTTTTTCTCACATTGTGCTGTGCGTAGAATTGTTTGGAAAAGTGTTGTGTCAGTTGTATACAACAATGAGCTGCTGTGACCTGATGACTTTTGACAGTTTGACCTCTAACTCCTCTAAGTTGAGACATTTCCAGAATATCGTTTTCTATGACTGAAAATTTACTCAAATATAGTTTTTCTTCAGTATTTTACATGATAGTGGTTTTTATGGACTCACTGCAGTTTCAAGCGTACAGTTATGTGAGGTGTAAATCAGGTAAGAAATATGTCAGTTATTTCTATGTTGTACTTTCATGTTTCAAAATCTCTTAGAAGAAGCTTTAAATACAGTTTGTTCAACTATTTTGATTAATTTTGTGTTTATTTCATTGATGATTCAGTGTTTGTTAATACGTCTTTTTTGTTTGTCACAACCAGTACAATATATTTTACATATTCTTTACACATGGTGTTACTTTACTTTCAGGAAATCGTACTTAGCATTTTTGCATATAGTGTATATAAATTTATTAGCAGAAAAATGAGCGACGATAGTGTGATTATTCTAAGTGATGATTGTTCAGAGGTCTGTGATGAGTTAAAGACGAAATCCAAAGAATACAATGATTGTTCAATTTTGAAAGACAGAGCAGACAGTGATTTCAGTGAATCTGAATTTCCAATCGTTCGTTTTAGCGAAATCAACTATGTACCAAGTTCAAAAAAAGATTCAGCGAGTACAAAATCAAATGCCTTGCATTCGTCTAATTTCAATGACAGTAGTGAAAATAGTTCAAAAAAAAGAGGCACCAGGTTAACAGATTCTCCTATTCATGAGACTCACTTGGATATAGGCTCCAAGAAAAAAGACTCAAGAAAAAGAAGAAGTATAGGACAATCGGACAACAGTTTACAAAATTTGGTGACAGATAGTTTGCGAGAGGAAGAATGGAGTAACTTTGAATTGCCAGTGATAAATATTGAAAATGATGATGCAAAAAATAACCGTGAAAAATCTGATCACGATTCTGACTATGAGTCGCAGTATCCGTTTAAACAGAACTTTAGAAGCAACCAAATAAATATAGAATTATCTGATGACAATGAAAAAGCTGATCAGAATGAAAAAGTTGTGAAAAAAGTAGTAAGAAGAAAGAAAAAAGGTAAGGATTAAATTATTGAATCAGTTTTATTATTGAAATTCGAGCATTAAACCAATTGATTCAAAACAAACTACTTTAATCTTACAGCAGCTCAGAAAACAGATGCTGTTGATAATGATACAGACGGCTCCAAGCCTGCTAAAAAACGTCCAAAAGCAGCTTCAAAGACTAATCCTAAAGACTGTTTGAAATCCATGGAAGTGATTCTTGACAGAGAAATCGAAAAACATGACTTTTTTACTGATTTTTGCAAAGCTGCTGCAGAAAACGAAATTAAATACAGCTTAGTATCGCAGTTGATACCTAATAGTATAAATTGGAAACGGAAAGTACAAGAAGTTGATGATGAGGACGAAGTAAATGTAAAAGTAGTAGATGAGAATCAGTTGTTAATTATTTGGGATTGTGAAGAAACTGTCAAGCATGTGTCTGAAAATACTCTTGTACCTACTATTTCAAATTTAAAATTACTGATGCCTGACAAGAAAATATCAATTATTATATATAAAACACAAAACTACTTTAAATACTTGAAAACTGCAAGAGGTCAGGCAGTTAAAAATAATTCAGGTGATTTTTTTGATGATTTAATAACATTTTTTTTGTCGATTGAAAGTAGAACCTAGTGGACTTTAAAAAAGTAATCTTATTGGCATAATATTTTTTATTAATTTTATTAAATCAATGTTAAATTTGGAAGAACCTAAGATTGTTTTCACTTAATTAACGTATTGGTATTATTTTTAATCTAATCCTTTATCAAGTTATACTACTATTAATTACTTTACTTCAAACAACAAAAAAATAATACCTGCAAAATACGTAACTTAGTAAATACCATCTGAATTTGAATTTTTTTTTGTTGAATTCTAGAAAGCGTTATTAGTACTGATTATATTTTGTTCATACAGTGGATTGCGTTTTAAAAGTTGGCTTTTTCATTAACTATAACTATGTAAAATTTGCAAAAAAATTGATGTGCGTTTCAGATACTAATAAGCAAAAGAAAGGTAGAGCAAATACTGGCAAAGGATTCTCAAACTATCCAAAAATATCCAGAAAACAGTTTGACGAGTATTTAGTTGAAATAGAGTTATTGTTCAACGCTAATTCCAGATTGATAGAAAATCCCGAAGACATGATTTTGTTGATTCAACAGTACACAAAATCACTAGCTACTTTTCCATTAAAAAAAGAAAAGGATAAAAAGTTGTCAGAGATCGATTGGTGCATCAGTGTTGACAATAAAGACTCAGTTAAAGTTGACAAAGATGGAAATGGTTTGAGCAGGCTGTGGCAGCAGCAACTTTGTCAATTTGCTCTGACAAGTTTAGAGACATCTGAAGCTATTACATCAGTGTACAAAACTCCCTTGCAATTGATGGAAGTGAGTAGCTTGATTTAGGTTTCTAGTCACTAAAAGTGATTTTTGATACATAAACGTTATTTTTAGGCTTATGAAAAATGTACGAAAACTGAAGGAGAACAGCTTTTAAAAGATATTCCTGTAAGTATATCCAAAATTTGTATGAATTTGCGTAATTTTAAGAGGCACTATTAATTGATTTTTGACATGCATATGTACAGATAAGGAGAAATGCTGGAATCCTTACTTCATCAAAAAAAATTGGTCCAGAGTTGAGTAGGAAGATATATGTGATGTTTACGTCCACAGATGGAGATATTAATTTGAATGAATCTTGTACTTAAAATTGTTTCACCTCCTTAATATGGTTATTCCAGTTTATTGGGTAAAAATCAATTTTGATTGAAAACAGTTTGTTTACTTTTTTTTTTCATTTGCATTCCTGAACTGTTAGAATTATATTTTATATCTACTAATATATTAAGTATTACATAAGTTGTAAATTCTTGTATAAAATTATGTAAATGTCTGATTTGATTTACTTATAGCAATAAAGAAAAATTTCGACAAGACACAAAAAATTGGATTATTTAGAGGTTTAACTAACTCTATGAAATCAAATCCAAATAAGTTGAAAACAATTATTCACTTAAAATTTTATTTGTACTAAAAGTTAGAAATGTCTTGGCATTTTTTTTTTACAAGTTTAACAAACGTTATTTGTGCAAGAAAAAATGACACGGCACGGATGTTTTATTTTTTAAATCTCAATCTTTGTAAGATCTTTTTTTACAAAAATGTCCTTACATTACTTTTAATACATTTTCAATGAAATTCATCAGTCAGTCTTCATCAAAGTTTAATAATCTAATGATCTAATCAAAGATTGCAATTGTTTTTCAATTAAACATATTTACACTTTAATCTACGCGTTTCTAAAGTTTCTCCTTTTGCACTTGGCTTAAGCAACAGCTTAACATTAACAGCAGAAACCTTAATATTCACAAAAATATATAATACAATATACAAACATATATGTACCGCGAGACCTTGGCCTTGGCATAGCCCAATATCTCAGCGCAACTCTATACATATATGTAATTAATTATGATAACCAATTGCAACTTTCATCAAGCTTTCTTGCTATCCGACTCATCCGAAGTGGGCAGCTCTCTCAAGAGATCTTCATTAATTCTTGATGCTGATTGGATATTCTTTACGTCTGCTTTGCGTTCGATGAATAATAGGTTGTTGGCCCGATGAGTCCTGCCATTGTTCTTAGACAGTATAACCGGAACGGTCTTCTCCTCGACGTCGCTGCTGTTTGTCAAAATAATCTTAGTGTACTTGACCTGCGTCTGAGCTGAGTTTGTTGCTCTTCTTCTGGCTCCGCTGTCTTGAGGCTGAATTACAGTAGGCTGGACCTTGCTGTTGATGAAAAACACCTTGTTGCCGCAGACTTTTAGAGGCGGTGGTACACCTCCGGGGCGAACTTCTTGATGCGCAGCCAAAGGCGTTGGGGACGGAGAGTCCAAGGGCGAAAGGCTGCTGAGGTTGTTGACATTCTCACCATCCTTAGCGATGATGATCGGAATATCAAGGATGTTCTCCAAGCCGTCATCCAAGCTTATGGTCGTGGTTGTCGAGGGTGTGCTGGGATTGCGCTTATTCCTACTCGCCGTCGTTGTCTTCGTCGTCGCCGTTGATTTGCATACGCGGGGGCTCGTATCGGTAGATGTGGAACTGATCTGAAAAAATTTATCATGGAACTTGTTTGTTTGTGCAAGATGATTTTACGTAAAGCTTTTACTATCAATATTGTATGCATTCCTAAAAATATTTTGTTGCATTTCAACAGACAGTTTTTATCAATGCTGAAAAAAAAAAAATCAACAATCATTACGATCAAGGAAGAATCAATGAGTGTATAGAAGGAATGGGTGTATGATAAATTTTTACGTTACAAATCATGAAGGAAAGTTAGCGTGAAAAAAAATTTTGTAAAATAGCTCAAGGAGTATTAAATATCAGTTGTGATTTTTACAATGAATGTACACTAAGGGTTCGTGCATTTTTGAGCAAACTAGATTTTGGTAATTTTTTCTCAAACAATTCTATTAGTATCAAAAAAGCTCTTTGATATTCTGTAATTTGAATAACACATTGAATAACACATGTGATACAAAATTGCATTTTCGTAAATGCACAGAGGGAATAGGTACATTAAAGTCCTATGAGTATTCATCATGAATAGTAATAACGATGGGTTCACACTTCTCTAAATCAGTAACAATCAAAAACTGTTTCAGCAATGTATAAATGAAAAAAGTAAAACAGCAGGTACAGTAGCAAAACCATCCTAAATCAACTAAAAGTCCTGTGACGTCCAAACAAACAAAAAAACTGGTTGTTCAAAATTTAATGCTGTCTCGTGCATCTAACATAATCGGAGGGGATGGCGTGGATAGGGATCGTAGAGCCCATACCTTGGCAGCGCTCTTGTCCATAGTCATCGACTGGACGGTGGGGGCATTATGAGGGGCTTGCTTGGCTTGTTTGTCCAAGCTGGAACTCTTGGGAAAAGAAGAGGAGAAGGAAATCTTCGAGGAGCGACTCGTCTGCGTGGTGGATCTTGCCTTGGTACCGCTGCTATTGAGCTGCACTTGTTGCCGCTTGTTGCAGCCAATGAGAACACTGTTGCTGACTGGTACTGGAAATGCACAATGAGACACACACACACACACACACACACACACACACATACACAGTTCCCTATCTGTCAGTTTCTATTTTCTTATCCTTTTTCTACTTGGTTTGCTGTATATTTGTTTTCATCATATACTTTTGAGCAAAATTCACTTGTGTGTGTTGTCATCGAGATAATTGTTGTGCGATTTTTTTTTTTTTTTATTCGTGGGTGACGTCGAATGTTTGAGGAGTAAAGTTTGCTCAACTTTTGTTTGGTGATAGTGAAATAGTACAGAGCTGCATAAATAAATGAAGTGAATGTATATGAAAAAATGTAAATGATAATGATAATTTTAAAAAGGGTAATTTTGCGATGAATGATACAGGGAAGACTTAATAAAATCAATAAATTTTATTGTAACGAAAACCAAAAATATGAAATAAGTGTAACTCTAAAAAAAAAAATTTTACTAACAATCGTGTACAAGTTTTCCTATCTAAAAACATCAAATCTATTTTAAAATAAGCACCATTTAAAATTCATATTAGAATTACTTATATTATATCACAGTTTAATCGTTCTTGAAGAAAATATTTTTTATTGGAATTTCACTTTGATGAGACGTTTAATGCAAAACATCTAATGCATTAATGTCTATTTGACTAATTCCCATGAATTTTGCACGCGAATACAATAAGATCAATGAATAATCTGAAATATCCGTAATTATACTTTGTGATAGGTTCATCGAAATTTTACCAAAATTTTAATTTTTGAAAACTTTCTTAAAATTCACAAAAGTACTAAAGCTTCTTTCTTTCGTTAAAAAGCATTTCTTACGATTAAAAGTAATCAACTTGAAAAAAAAAAGAGTTAAAAATCGCAAAGTATTCATATTTATGGCAATTTTTATAATTGTAAATGCAACAAGATATCATTTCGTTACAGATATTATTATCCACCATTTACGAACAAAAAGTCTTCAAGTCTTTAATTTAGATATTAAAAGGTTTTTTATCTACCTTTAGAAGATGTCATTAGCGATGCTAATGTCGCTGATGTTGCCACTGTCGCACTTTTCGGTGTAAACATAACGTTTGCCGCTGATTTTCCAGGCACAGCATTGACCGAATTCATAGCACTTTTTGTTGTTTGAATACTTGGTAGGAAACCCAAATTTGAAGCCCTTTCAGCAGAGGCCTTTGTAGTAAGGGCTGCAATCACAAATTTATAAACTTCTGTTATTAACATTAACGTTCTTGCAAACGCAATTTATTTAACTATACGGCAGCAAATGCCACTTACTTGCAGCAGCCTGCGCTCCAGCCCTATCAGGAACATTATTCTGCGCATTGGATGTCTTTACGTCACTCATTTTTTCTGTGACATTAATAACGTTTTTGTGATTCAAGGGCGCACGCTGTGACGAAGCCTTTTTCGTTGGCATCAGCATCTTGATTTTACCAACATTCTGCCTGGCAATCCCACCCATGTTCACCTGATGATTGCTCTTTGGCACTTTCATACTGGCGTTTGTCGATGTCTTGATCATACCACTTTTAGTACCAGCAGGGGACATTTGCAAACTGATCGGCGTCGACTCAAATCGTATTGGGCCTACAGGTGCCAGACTTGCTAAGGAGCCTATATTCAAAGTGATCCCACCCGTTGAGCTGTCTATGTTCTGCAATTGAAGAGAAAAAGCTATAATATCACTTTCTTCGCGAGAGTATAAAACCCAAGAGAAAATTCTTACCTGTGGGCCAAGTCGCGACGTCACCTGCTGCTCCGAAAAGTTTTGGAAATTCACCCTGGCCTTTCTCGACTTGGGCGTCTGCGTGGCTTGCGTCCCCGTCAGCTTGACCAGGGCCCCCCTCGGCAGCGCACTAGCGGACATACCCGAGACATTATTGTGCACGTGGGCTTGCGACGGGGACTGGGGCCTGCCTTTCTTCATACACGGTGACTGGGGCTCGCTGTCCAGCGAGCAGCTGCTCGTCGAATTCTTGCGCTTCCTCGAGTCGTTGGTCCTTTTGTCTGCGGATTAAATAAAAGTTAACTTCCAATTCTCAGAATAAGGTGCCACTAATTTTCATTCGCGACTCACTCTTGTTATCATAATTCGGCGGCGCGTTCGTCGAGCGCACGGGCACTGGGCTTGGCTGCGTGAGCACGCCGCCCACGAAGTCCGCGATCTCGTCAAGCACGCACCTGTCCACGACACTCTGGCTCAGCCGCTCGGTCATCTTCTTCGACGCGGGTATCCGCAGCTGGTCGTCGGCCGAGCCCACAACGACGAGGCTCGTCGGCACGAGCATGCGCTCCCGCATCACTTCGATATCGTCTATCCGCGCCACTGATGCCTTTTCCCCGATCACGAACATCACCGGGCAGCGGAGGTCGAGCATCAGGTCGTCCGAGGAGCCTCGCTTGCCATCCACTGTGCTCAGGGGAAAGCCAAGGCACACTATCGCTGTCACGTGCTCCGATAAACCGACCTGAAATTAATCATTTTTCAGTCAACAATAATAAAAGTGATGAAAGAAAAAAGATGATCGAGGGCAGTACCTGACACGCTATTCCGGCCCCGGTGTTGAAACCAATCAAGATTATAGGCCTGCTGGGACAGTCAACTTTTACATCCTGTATCTTCGTTCTAGACGCTTGTACCAACTGTTCGAGGCTGTTCAGTACGGTCATTCTGTTAGCGTTCAGGCCTAGATTCGTATTCACAGTCACAACTGTGCCCAGCATACCCAGTTGCGTTGTCCATTTGTGCTGTCGAGTAGTGACGCTGCTCGACATTCCATTGGGAATGATTATCAACACTGGATTGCCAGGTAGTTTATTCTATGACACGTTTGCGTAATGCGTGAAAAAAGTTTGCAAGAAATATATAAAATCAATGGCAAATGCTGTGGTATAATTACCGGTCTGTGGGCGTTCAACATTGGGGTAACGGGATCCCAAGACTTCTTGAGCAGTGGCCCAAGTGTATCCCACGTAACAGCATTACCCTTGGAACTGCCATTCGATTGTACCGTGATCATTTTATCAACAAGGTGAGGTATCTTTTGTCTCAAGCTTTGCAGTATGTCCAAGTAAATGGTCAAGTAATCTTGCGGCAAATGGTCAAAGAGCAAGCTGTGCAGCCACTGAGTTATTCTCCAGTCCCAATGAGCAGATGACAGTGTCTCACGAAACTTTTTGGCCGTCAAATCTATACTCGTGCGTCGCAAGATTGGCTCGTGTATACTCTTTTCCTTTGTCAATCTCACCATTCTTTCGTGATTCAGTATGTTTGCGACTCTGTCGAAAATTCGCTTTTGCACAGGTGACCAGAGAATCTTGTCGATCTTCTCTTCCCAATCGTCCACGTCTTCTGCTCTAATAAAGTTGGACACCCTCTGAAATTCAGCCATGGTCTGTCGAATCTTTGATAGATCAAAAGGAGGCACTGGCGGTTCTTCGTCTATCTCTTCCACATTGATAAGGTCATCATCTTCCTTTTCTCTGCAAATAAGAGAAAACGTAAGTACACCAATTCTAATAAACTCAAAAACAGAGTAGAAATTAGATCTTACTTTGTGACTGCATTTTGAGGTTTTGAGAAAAAAATTTTCTTGACAGGCCTGACAAATATACTTTCAGGCTTCCAGTTCCAGGACCTTGCATAGTTGTGATCTTTCAGTATCATATCAGCTTCAACTTCATGGTTACCGGCAAGCCTGTGCAAGTAAGCTATCAGCTTATTTGCACTATCATCTTGGGAATCGTCAGTCAGACTTGTCAGTCCAGTACTGAATGCTGGATTTGGTAGATTCAAAGAGATGGCTGTCAGCTGCATTTTGATTGATTTGTTTCGACTAGACCTCGTTGTGGAATCAGTCATTTATAATGATTGTTCTTTGTACTTCTTAATCTACAATGATATTTGGTGGTCATTCATTCAATACCTCAAGTGGGAAAATATTAATCCTGATTGTAATTACGAATAAAATTACGTTTAAAAATTTAAGGAGAATTTAATAGAGTAACTAAAATATGTGTTATACCTATAGTTGCATCTTAAATTTTTGCTTTTATGTAAAATTAAGAAGTCAAGCACAATGCTGCACTTACATGAGTGATCTAAACGGCGTGAGATTAAACATTACATTGCATTGCAGCAAAACACGTTGGGAGTGGAAATCTCTAAAGTAAGAACTGATATGTATTGATAAATACCTATGAGAACAGTTTTTTTATTCATCTCCTCAACGATACTACTCCCTTAAAATGATAAAATATTAGCTTGTATGTACATACATATTAATAAGTATCAAATCCAGATGGAGAAAGCTTCAAATTCTTGTATTATCACTGTACACTCTTTTAACTATTGGGTAAAAAAAACTGACTCACGAAGAACTAAAAAAAAACTTTCACTCTCACCTACTCTTTAATTTTAAATAGGCCCAATCGTTGTTAACTACGTATTTACCTTGAAACGGTGCCGGCGACGACCGAATCGCTCGCCAGCCACATCTCTCTTTTCCTCTCGGCTGCACCGTAGGGCAGGATATTTTATAAGAACTTTATTGAGTATAAGTAGGTACTTGTAAGTATATCAGCCTACCACCGCAATAATAGGCACTACCGAGGCATCGTTAGCATGATAAAAAGGCGAGCAATGCACCGCGCGTGCGATCATCATCATCGTGTCGCAAACGGAGTAGCTTGGAGAGAGCCTCCTCCTCTCGGGGAAAAGCCTGATGATTATGATGCAGTTGCGTCAGCCCCGGCGATTTACCAGACAACTTTCGTCCGAATGGGTTGCGTGCGTTTAGGCAGAGATTAGGTTTAGGTTTAAGAATAAGTAGAATCACTCAATCACCGCTGCGGAGAGAAAAAAGGTGACAACGTGAAAATGGTGCTGCGGTGTTCTGTTCAGTTTTGCGCGACAGCGACGACTGGCAGACATCTTTTTTTTTTTCTTTTTGAGACGCGACGTTGCCACGTTCGTTGTGCGCGCACAAACGGCAACTCCGCATTGTGCTCTCACACGCGCTCTCTCGCGGAGTCTCGGGCAACTACCAACTGCATGAACTACTTTTGGCGGTAAATTGAAAATGGAAAATTAAAAAAAATTTTACACTGGTCAGAAGATCAGAGATATATCCCATAAGTATACGGGCGCGTTCGAATTATATTTGCTCGTGGCAACTTCGCGG
>JAPYYV010004145.1:10784-41222 GCA_030522625.1 Copidosoma aretas
CTTCGCTGATATGTATTGCTGCAATATTGCAGAGCAATGTATTTATTTAGCTTGATTTTACAAAGTTGCAGTTATATTGCTGTGCAATATCATATTATTGAGTATTCTTAAGATATTGGAGCAATAATTATCCATTGCATAAATTGCACTCGTGCGTTGCTTAAATTTTTATTGCCGCAATATCGTACCACAATTCCCGATCCGCACACAACGTTTTAAAAACGTTTAAAAATCGTTGAAAAAAAAAAAAAATCTTTGAAACGTTTTTAAAACGTTCTGTGCGCTCTTTAACGAGAATATCGTCCATGTTGTGCTGCAATATCGCGCGACAACAGAAAATATTATTATAATATTGTCTTAATGCTGCCCTAACTATTGCACTTTAATGGTTGATACTCAATTTTTGCATTGATAATATACTTTGCAAATCTGCATTCTATTATTGCGAATGCACAAGAACGTAATTTAGTTTGTTTCTGCAACGTTGCACTTCATGTTTTTTAATATTTTTGAGATACTGTAGCGATAATGAATTTTAACAATTACATTCTAATATTACCTCAGTATTGTCAAAATGATGCAGCACAAACATTCTCCGTCAATATTGACAATGCCTTTCTGCAGTATCGTGGAAAAATAATCGACATAATATTGTCTAAATTTTGACCAAATATTGCATTTTAATTTTGAATATGCAATGTTGACGCTTCAATATTTCATTTCAATCCTTTGTTTTCTGATATATCAGGAATATTTCTGCAATATATCACGAACTCAAACCAGTCAAGTATTTTTCCATGCATAATTTTATTTTTGAACACATGTGTGAGCGTACTAAGAAAATATCTTTTAAAGAAGCAGCTGTTCAATACAATTATTAATTTTTACGTTATCCATGCAAATAATTTGAAAACTATCGTTATAAATGAGATACTTATTTTTTAATTAATATTCAAAATTCATGACTTACATTCAAATAATCTTAAAACAATTTGTATGATTCGTCTCATTATGTCAATACCGAGGTCAATACCACATGTTGTATTATATTTTTACTCAAATTAAAAACTAATTTCGATAGGGGTACTTCATTTATGATAATCCAAAGCAAAATACCAATATAAAAGATCGTACAAATTTTGCCCAGTTATCGAAAAAAGTTTTCAAAAAATCTAAATTTATCGAGGAACGCGATACCGCGAAACATTTAACATGAAACTCTTACTTGTCTTTCTCGTGCTTGTGATAGCATATTGCGCCGCTCAGTCAAGTAAGTAAAGCTTTTTATCATCATAACATCGGGGATATTCTTCGTTTGAATGCACAAATCGTTGGCTAAGGTGGAAAAGAATATTACGAAATTTCTCGAAAGCGAGTCACTGTTGTTAGTAATGGGTGAAATTGTAATTGAGTATTCTTTAAATTACTTTTATATCGTCAATTACAAAGTATTAGTTGAGCTCTAATTACATAATATCTGCAACTCGCTCAATATTCGTTTTAAATTAATTACTTGTAGAGTGTGATGGTATTTTTGCAAGAAACACATTAGTCGAATTACACATCGCTGCCTGGTATAGGAATGTAAGGTAACAACAACTCAGTTCAGCACTATAAAAACGATAACTTATCCAAGTGATATAAAATACAATAACATAAGGTAGTAACTTTGGGGAGATGGTAAAATTAATGAAATAACGTCCTTAATTACAATTTCGCATTTCACTGACCGCCGCCGCGCCGATGTTAAAAAGGCGAGTGCATTGAGATTAAAAAAATATTCTAAGGTATCCCTAATAGCACACAACGTTTAACAAACGTATTAAAAACGTTGAAAATGGCTGCTTCTTATAATGAAAAGCAATATTTTTCCTAACCCAGGCAATGATTATTTAAATGCTTGTGCTTGTAAAAAATTACCGGATTATAATTTTGCCCTTTGTAAATAATTTTTTAGTCAATCACCACATCAAAATATAAATTGATTACTCATTAATAATAAAAAACTTTTATACATCGATGGTTTATTGTTTTTTTTTTTTTTTTTTTTTTAACTTTGTTTTATTTTTTTGTTTTTTTTTTTAAACGCATATTCTTTATACGAAATTCTCTAAAGAATTTAAAAGGGGATAAAAAAGTGGATTTCGAATTGAAATTTCGCGCCATCAGCTAGCTTCTGTCGGTAACTAACTATTTTTTTGTTGTTTATTTAAAAACGGATGCAAAATCAGCAAAATCCAAGATTGTATGCACTAGATAACAATATTATTTATTACTGTACAAAGTTTAAAGTTAATACGTGAACAACAACTTTAAAAATTCTTGCACCGAAACAATAAAAAATAGAGTCGAGCTTTTCAAGTTCCCGTTCACGTATATATGTATCAACTTTTAACATTGTATAGTATCTAATAAAAAATGCTGTTATCTAGTGCATGCAATTTTGGGTTTTGCTGATTTTGCATCTGTTTTTTAATAAACAGATAAAAAAAATATATCATAGTTGATTTATTCTCATAGGAAAATCACTCAGCCACAATTCGACAAAAATTAGCAAACGAAACTGATCGCTCAGCCGCAACTCGACGCTGATAAAATATGGTTACTTTTACTTGGACTGATGGCCAAAATTTAAATTCAAAATCTGCTTTTCCATCCCCTTAAAACATTGGTTTAAGCGAAAAGTCCGACATAATTGTTAAAATTTTTTTTTTTTTAGGTTCTAGCAACCTGCACTGCAATCAAGAGGAACATAATAATTGCGCATCAATTTGTGAACCGAAGAAGCAGCATGGAGCATGCTATAAACGTGATAAAGATGCCTACTCATGTGGTTGTGTTGGTGAAATAAAAAATGATTTACACTCATTGATATTAAATAACACGCACTTGCAATATTTAACTGATAATTTTTAAACCAATCATTTCAATAAAATTAATTTTACCATCGATAATGTACTTTTTTTACGACCAAAAAAAATGTTCTACTTTCTGGCCGAGAAATGGTGTGAATAACCAGATGAGTACGATACAGAAAGACAATGAAATAGTGTCGTTTTGGCCAGAGACGGAAGGTTCTTCGTTTGCCCCTCTGGATGCGACATGTATCTACTATCACTGTTCAAACTGGTTTCACAATAATTATATAATTATCATTCGAGAGCTTGAGATATATTTTCATAATACAAATTAATGCTTAATGTATGCGTGAATAGGCATAAAAGATCACTGTAATGACTTATTTTCTCTCTGTTACTCCAACACGATCAATTTGATGGATGATGTATTTAAAATAAATAACTTTTTTGTTTTACACATCATAAAATGATTAAAAATGTAGAATATAATTATTTACTGTTTTAGAACGGTAATACGTATTTTTCCTTTTCTTCGAATATTACTTCGGCGATGAAGTATTCTGTAGTCCATAAACATAAGGTCAGTAGTGAAGAGATTGTTTTACAATTCAGTGATCTGGGACTCGAGTCTGGGAGCACCGTCATCATAAGTCTTTATTATGTAAGCCCAATGAGCAGATATTCGAAAAAAAAGAATTCTTTTTGAACACTTGAATGTCCGCTTCTAAAGAATTCTTTTAGCGTTCTTTAATTATTTATAAAGTAAGCAATAACTTATGAAAAGCATGTAAGCAGTAACAATGCCGAAAAAAGTTGCAAGACAGTCGAATGTATCCCATAAATGGTGCACACACACACATTCACAAGAAGAAATTTAATATTTAAGATCACCAAAAATTATTTATCCTCGATTTTCTACCGATTTTCTATAATTTTTTTTTTCCGAATAAAATAATTCTCATAGAACACTTTAGTAATATTCATTTAATTTTATAAAAGCGGATATTCAACATATATACTTAAAAAAGAATTCTTTTTGAACACTTTGAAAAAAAAAATTCTTTTTTAACTCTAATACAATAATAATAGTACATCGAATACTTATTGGGAGTATATATGCAGGCACGAGTTAATTACCGGCACCGGTCCCGAGTGCGAGTCAATTAAAGGGCACGAGTGCTGAAATCGCCCCACTCGAGTCATAATATACGTGTGGGATATCAGTACTTATTTCCTGCACTGTTTTCCGTGTGGAACACTGGTAAAGTAAAAAGTGCGTTTTTCGAAGCAATTTGCATGGGTTCAAACCATAATTTTCGTGCAAATCACCCGAAAAAAAAATATGTATGCAGTGATAACTCGTACTCATTGGTTGATAAAATCAATGCAACTGCAGTACGAATGTAATCCGCCAATGGGGTTGGCTACACATTTTGATCCATTAGGTCCGTCAGGTATATATATATTTTTTTTATTTTTTTTATTTATTAGAACAGACACGTAAGTACAATTAATGCACTGTGTCTCTCCGTCGGTCTTTTTTTGTATGAAAAAAGAGAAGAATTACGTGTTCAACAGTTTTTGAAGATCCATACCTGACGGACCTGATGAAACTCTCAAAAAACGTTTGCAGAAGCCAACTCGATCGTTTTCAGATAGGGTAATCGCGGAGCATTTTAAAAAGTAATTAATGGATGATGAAAAGTTACATGCAACTGTTTATAAGGAAACGTACAAATTCGTATATTTCGGTACAAACATTTATGCCTAACTTTTTGAACATTAAATATTTAAAAGAATTTTCCAGGATTACCCAATTTGAAAACGATCAAGAAGTAAAATATATATAAGCTTTGCAAAAATGAAATCGAATGAAAAACCAAAAAGATTCAAATCGTTTGTGAGTACTTTTTGAAAATTTGATACATACGCGCATGTAATAATGTACATTTGATGAAATAATTTATTTCTGACTCAAATAGCACCTTTTTCTCTTACTACAATACATATTATGCAAGAGAAAGCTTACAATTTCAAGCATATCGTCGCTTGGGAGGAAAAAGGCCCCATTTCGGATTTTCTCCACGAAAGGATCTATTTTCAGCACATTACAAATTCCAAGAAAATATCAGCACATCGAGCACACAAGTTAGAAAAAGTTGACCTGCCCAGTGCCCACATGCCAGTACATACGTGCGTAACTTTTTTCGACTGATTTTGTCCAGACTTTCGTCAACTTTGCACGTGCAGAAGACGAAATCCAGAGCCACGTGCAGTGGACCAAAATCACCGAATCAGTCTAAAAAATTCTCAAACTCTCAACTTTCGCACACTCGCACCCGAGGGTCATTGGGATATTTGAATTTCCCGCTCTCTTTTTTCTATTTGGCGCCAGTGGCGCCGCTGGCGGTCTCCTCGTGCGCGACTTCGCCCGTCGGGCCCGGTCGGTCAGTCAGTCAGTCGTGTGAGTCGTGTCGTCGTCGTCGTGTTTGCGCCGGCCGTCCTCGCGCACCACTGTTGATTTCTCGCATTCAAGTTTCGTGAGTGTCTTTGCCGAGCGACCGGTTTTCTCGTACACACCTGGTGCCTCAATTTTGCAAGGTCGGCACTCGGCCCGCGCGCGCGTGCTCTATCCATCTTTTTCTTTGACGACAACAACCACTACCACCCGGACTGTGGCAGCTTACGAGCGCAACAACGTCCTCGACGAGGAGGAGAGGTCAGAGCGCCGAAGATGCTGCGCACCAAGAAGGACGTGGACCGCCACGTGCAGGACATATTCCGCAAGCTTTTGGACGAGAACGAGGTGAGTGCGCCAATAATAGTTTTCGGAGCTCCGCAGCCGAGGTGTGCGGGCGAACAAAAACGTGACTTATCACGGCGGCGGCGATGGCTGCGTGCGTGTGTTCGCCTGTTCGGACTGCAGGGCCCGCCAAAAGCGACACGCGCGCGTGTGTCTTCCTCCCTTTTCTTCTTTCTTCTCCGGTTCTCCCCTGATTCGTTTCGTCCTCGATGTACCTCCCCCCAGCACCGTATAGCGGTGGCTTCGTCGGGACGATTGATCCTTGAATCCCTTTTCTTTTGGCGTATTTTTTATGGAAACTATAAGTACATACTTAGGGGTTACTTTTTTTTTGAGTAGTCGAAGCTCAGATTTCGGAGTCGTCCGAAGGTAAGCTGAGAGAGATGAGTGTTGATGATGGACGTCTGATGTCTGGCTGACGCGACGTGCCAACGTTTATTTTCAAATCTTAGGTGTGCTGCAGGTGGGGAAGGTTAGGCTTTTAATTTACCCCTCTTGTGTGTCCCCCACGGACGAATTTTGCGAGTCTTCATCTCTTCCAGGATCACACGCGGAGGTTTCATATGCTTTTCAGTCTTTCTAAGGATACTTATATAAAGCACTTTGTTTCATTTGTGTTATGTAGATTTTGGATAAGTAAGTATTGCCAGTCTGCCAGAGCGTGCTCTACTGCAGACCTAAACTAGTTTAACCTCTTTTTTGTGGTCTCTTGCTGCGGTGGCTATACTTACTTATTTTAAGTCCTGCCTCTTGACGATAATGGGTTTTTAATGTCCAAAATAATCTGTTGAATCCCAAAAACTCGATGACAAAAATTGTCGTGATGTGGTGCAATGGTTGATCAAGATTCTACATATTTGCTTGAACTAAAAAAGATTTTTTTTTTCTTGCATGAATATTGACTGAATTCGTTTATTGGTCTGGCAAAATTTAAATCGCCAAGGTCTTGAATTCGTCAAATCATGCCCACTTCTAATCGAAATAACTTATTTTATTAATAATTAAAGTCTAAACTGTATTGTTACTGAAATGTAAATATTGATGAATTTAATTGTAGAGAGAAAAATTCTTGTCCGTGAATTCCCGATTATAAACGTATGACTTTTTCTCACACCCCCGAAATTTTGAATCGTTTCCTGTGCCAAAGTCTTTGATATTTTGAAACCTCATTTTTCTTTATTATATTGAATTAAATTATATTTTTTTTCATACAAGTTCTCAAATTTTCATGTTAATAAATTTTAGCATTGCTCCATGGGAGCTCACATTTCGTCTTTGTTCTGTATTTTTTACACCATTATTGAATTTAATTTTACAGAAAACATTACGCTGTTTTAAAATAGCAGAATTGTACTACAATGTCAATGATTATGAATCAGCAAGGCGATATTTATCAAGATATATTGAAATTCGCAAAGAATCAAAAGCATACAAACTCATGGGCCAGATCCTTGAGGCTCTGGGACAGAAGGAATCTGCTCTTATGCAGTACAAATATTCCTTTGAGCTCAATGCAAAGCAGGAAGATCTTATTATGAAAAGTATAGAATTATTTTAATTTTTTCAATGAATCAGTCCTTGAAAAAGTATGTATTGGTATGTAAATTTAACTTATTTGTAGTATGCGAACTCCTGGCTGCACCAGATGTTGGAATTGATGTCAACCAAGCCAAGTATTGGTTAGACAGGGCAGACAGTCTTTTTCCTAGACACAAGATAGTTTTTCAATTGAAGGAAAAAATATTGTCAATAGAAAAGCCTACCAATAATGAAGAAGACCTTGAAAATCTTATCTTTGGTAAAATATGCATTATTTTTAAAAGTAGTTGGTTTTTATAGTTTGTCATGAACTGTTAATCTTGATGAATTTTTACTTATCCAATGCATACTTATTTCAATATTTTATGTTTGAAGCCAAAATACTTACTTTTACATTTTTTTAGCTGAACTATCTGTTAGACCAACAGACGTCTTGCTGCGCGTGAAGCTTTTAAAGCATTATATGGATAAAGGAAAATTCGAGGATGCATACAGACATGCCAGTGATATCGAAGGAACAAGTCTCCACAGAGATAGCTTGCCGTGGTATCAGATCTTGTGTGATTTATTTCTCAAATTCAAAAGTACAAAACAGATGAGCTGGAATTTTTGGATATTGTACATTTCGTCGTTAGAACGTTACGCAGCTCTGATTATCAAAGATCAAGGTTGCTCAGTGAAAAAGAAAACTTCTGAAGTTGTCCAAGCAGTTTATAAGTAAATATTCATCATTAAAATTTATTTTTTCAACTTTTAATTTTAAATTGACGATTGTGGTATCTTTTCAGCTTTGACCAACATTTGTTTGAATCAAAAGCACAGAGTTTCACAAGCTACCCCTCGCTGACGGAAAGGATTTTTGAGCACATGTGGGGTCAGTTGCACTTTCACATAGCATGTCTGCTACTATTGAACACAAAACAGGATCAAGGTAGTTGGAGTGAGGCAGGAAAACTATGCGCGCCATTGCTGCTCACAGCACTGCATGTCAAACCCTTAGATCTTACATGCTCATGGGCAGCACATGTAGACAATCCAATCAAAAATCTGCTGCAATTTTACTATCGGGAAGGGTCGTATAGGTGCAGTCAAGCTGGTAAGTCAGACTTTAATTCTGATGAATACTTCACATTTATGTAAATGCTGAAAGTAATGAATTTTTCAGGACATATTCTTCAAGATTACTCCAAAGGCAATCATAAGAAACTTATAAGTGACATTGAAAAGTTTTGCACTGGATCGTGGAGAGAACGAGTGTATCAGGTAAATACCGAAAAATAATTGTATGCATATTTTTATCATCATTATCAATGTCTAGTTATCTCTTCATTGATCTTGTATTCATCTCTTTTTTTCCTTTTTATGTTTTGTTGTGCTTTTCTTATTTCATTACTAAATATGTCTAATGCAAATGAAATAGTTGTAAAATTTTTTAAATATTCAAGTGTGCATGAAAATGATAATGTATTTGGATATATAATTGGGATCAAATAAATAAATAAACAGTATATCTTCTAAACTGTTTATTTTTTTCAGAGAATTTTCATAGGCAAAATTTATCAGAAAGTTCGAACATCATATTTCACAAACAACAATGTTTTGGCTTTTCCACTTCGACTTATTTCTCAGATCGATTTAAAACAACATGATGAAGGTACGTATTGTCAAATAATCGATAAAAATTTCATGCTTTGTCATCTAAAAATATTGTTGCTTAATTTTAGTGGCCGAGGAAGTCTGGCCGTACTCGTTGCATCATCAGGTCTGGCCAGCCATCAAAAGCCGATACAGTGGTAGCACACATACCATCAAGTACGAGGGGCCACAGCCAAACTTGTCGTCGCATTTGTTTTCAGATCTGCAGTTCAGCATTTTTAATATCACTAACGCCTCGCCTGTCACTATTTGTCGGTTAGACATTGACGCGTTCCTTAATGCAGCTGGTACGCCGTCAACTTATTAAGCTTTCTTTTATTTGATTTTATGGTTGTTTAAACTTTTTTTAAATTTTATCCGACGTAACAGCACTATGCGCTGCTGCAGTTGATGAAGAGCAGCAACGAAATACTCTCTTGCATCCAGATAGACTTCCAACCCTGCCAGCGGATTTAACGAATCCTCTTTGTAGTGAAGAACTGGAAAAATGGTGTGTTGGAGTTTTGTTCAAAATTGTTCTTTCTACGTTTATTTCAATCAGTACCGTTTTTTTAAATTCATGCAAGAATTGTGCAATTTATTATGACATGTGTTTCAGGTGGACAGCTGCTATCAAAACCCATCGTAAAGAAACCGGGGACGATATTGGCGTAATCAGACAAATATTGCAACGTGGACTAGAAGCTGTCCGTTGTATTGGCAATCACGGCATGCATCCTAACATCTTAGTTCATTTGGCTCGTGTATTCAATCACAGAGTGAGTACATTCAATAATTTTTTTTTTTCGGAAATCATTATATGTGGGTCATATTAAAATTAATCAAAAACCTTTTGTAATTTCGAAATCTTTTAATAGCGGATTTTCATGTTTCTGTGTCTTTCATGTGTGCTTTTTTTTCAAATCAATATCGCAATATGTTCTTTGTAAGTTTTAAAAATCATAATCAGTCACATTGAACTTGAATTAAATTAATATTCGGACGATTTAACTCTCTAACGGACAAGTTCAAGGACACCGCGAGCACGTGATCGGAAAATCAATATTGCGGTAGTAATGGCGCAAACTGTCCCTGAAAACTGCGTAACGGGCGTTTTACGAACAAATAATATGTTTAATTGATACGTTTATGCGTGGCAATAATAATTACGTATACTTTCATCAAGTGGTACGTCATTGTGCCATTAATAAGGGGAAACATGATTCTCGTAGTATTGTATTAAATTAAAGCCTCACTTTTTAGTGAGCGTAGTCATATCGCAAAACTAAGTATCACATGCCGTTTTTGCAGTGACCTTTTCAAATTCAAATCTCAACAATGAAATTACGATTGAAGTTAAAAGTTTATCTACTTTCCGTTTGTGATTTAACGATTAGTCATTCTTGGCACAATTTTTTTGCAATCAAAATTTTCAATCATAATTTTTATGTCCCAGGCTAAGCAATTGAAAGAAAAAAACAGTGGAAGTTGTGATATTGCTGCCTTGGAAAGCCGTTCAGAGATGTACTGGTCAGCTGTTGTTCCTCTCCTTGAAAGACTTCAAAATAATCAGACGATACGAATGCCGAATGTAAAATTATTTGACTACATGGGGTATGTTTGCTTCAAAATCTTTATCTACTTACTATTAAGAAAGCAATTCATTACCAACCACAAAAATTCTGCAAATAGAAAAAGCATGAATAATATGGAGCTATCACACGCCATTGAAGAAGGAAAATTGTTGTTAGCTCAAAAACTCATAAAAGACGAGCTGTACGAGCAAGCCATTGGGGCTCTGCAAGCATTGAAATGCCCAGAAGCATCCTTTGAACAGGGAAAAGTAATAATTTTCTTAAAATTTTCTCTGTTATTCTAATTTATTAAACTTGTCTAATATAAATACCTCTGTTAAGATCTACAAAAAATTAGCTGATAAGTCAATAGACTCGCTGTCAAAAGAAAGCATCTCGTCAGAAATGAGATCCCAACATATAATTATTTTGACGAAAGCCCGTAACTGTTTCTACCTAACTTTGGATCGATTGCGAAGTCCCGATGCTGACCCGAAACATCCCCTGAACGCCGAGCTTTATATTCACATTAACGCAATCGAAAATGAACTAAAGATAATCGATCCGGATAAATCTTACAGTGATGGTAGGTAGAATCTTTATCATTAAACTTCCATCGAACATACTTTTATTTTATTTTATTAATCCTCAATTTTGATGTTTTCTAATTCACTTTGTTTCGTTTTATTTTTTTCGATTTCAAATTGAAAAAAAAAACCTTTCAGGCAATCGAAACAATTTCGACGATTTTTCAGAGGAAAGCTACTCGTCGGCTCACAGCGAGGAACGGCCACTAGTCACCAACTCCCTACCGGTGCTCAACAACAACAGCACGTCCATGCAAACACCAATAAGACACGTTCGCAGAACACCCAAGCAGTCCAGTACGCCTCGCCACCACCAAACCCAAGACTACCTGGACACTTCGCGCAATCGCGTCGAAGCGCGGCCCAGCCCCGAGCGTCTGGACGCTCAAATCCGACAGCTCGTCCACTCCGTCGAGTCTCTCAAAGAACAGAACCGCGAGCAGCACAAAGCGATGTTATCGAAGCTTGACGAGCTGATAAAAATCAGCGCGCGGAGCATCACCAGGGATGCACCAAAGGTCCGTCCTCCACCGCATAACGTGACCTCGACCATCGAGGACGAGCTGTACGGCTACGGCGAGGACGAGTACAACTTCAACACCACGCCCGTCGCGAGCATTCCGAATATGGGCAACCGCGTGTTCCAGACGCCGCGCCACCTCTACTCGCCGATGGTCTACCCGCCACACGTCAATCCCGCCGCTCTGCAGAACTTCTTCCAGGGCCCGTCCCTCTCGTTCCCCGACCCGAGTGCCAGCATGTACGCGGCCAACGCAGCAGCGCTCGCGGCCGCGGCTGCTACGGGCTATCCCGTCTCTCCGATGTACCGCACCGGTCTCGAGCAACAGCCCATCGCCTCGATGCAGCAGATGACCGAGAACCTGCAGCAGGGCCTGTTCTCCCACAGGCTGGCCGAGTACGCCCAGTCGCGGCATATGCAGCAGCAGCACCAGCAGCCGCAGCAGTCACAGCAACCGTTCGGGCTGCACTTGAACGAGCCCGCCAAGAGCGATCCTAGGATTTTAGGGTGAGTGCTCGTTAACTACTGTTTAGTGGTGTTTTTGCTGAACGACGTGTGAAAAAAAAATTCTATTTTTTATAATAAAATGTCTGATCTACTTACTTGTTTTTTCGGTCGACCGACAGATACCCGGGAATGAACGAGCCGAGCCTGCCGGAAATTTCATCGCTCAGTCTCAAGGACACTTCGGCCTCGGCACCAGCCCTGACGACCCCATCGACGGCACCGGCACCCGGACCGCGCGAAGGACTCCCGGTGAACGTTGTCATCACGACCTCGGACACCTTGCCCACAACGACGTCGTCGTCGTCATCGTCGTCTCAGCCGCCCATGAGCGTGACCATTCCTGCCCACCACAGACTCGGCGTGACGCCGACGCCGAGCCAGGACGCGAAAACCGCGCCGCACAGCTACCAGATATCGATGCCGCCGCAGCCCATGATACTCACGACCGTGAACCTGCCGGCGCTTTCAACGACACTGACCATGACTTCGCCCATCTTCAAGACGAGCGTGACAAACAACCAGAACACGAGCATCGCGTCAACGAGCTCCAGGAACAGCACCTTGAACGCGAGCGAAGTTGAGCACGACCCGATCCCGGACTTTGCCCCGATCGTCCCGCTGCCGGACGAAGTTCCCGTGACGACGGGCGAGGAGAGCGAGGCGATCCTGTTCTGCGGCCGGGCCAAGCTCTTCCGTTTCGTAGGCGACGAGTGGAAGGAACGGGGCATCGGCATTGTCAAGCTGCTCAAAAGCGAGGACAACCGGGTGCGGCTGGTGATGCGCCGCGAGCAGGTGCACAAGATCTGCGCCAATCACATGCTACGCAGTGACATGAGACTCATGCCGATGCCGAAGAACGACAAGGCGTACATATGGGTGGCCAACGACTTTGCCGACGAGGAGGTCAGGCTGGAGAAGCTGTGCATCAGGTTCAAAACGGCCGAGGAGGCCACGAGCTTCAAGGAGAGCTTCGACAAGGCCATCGAGAGTTTGCCCAACACGGTTGTGTCGACAACCAAGACCAAGAGCACGTTCGAGAAGGCCAAGACCGTGGTGCCAAAGCCAGCGCCAAAGACCGATGCTGCGACAGCTGCTAACAAGGCGGGAGTCGAGAAGTTCGGTGGCTTCACGTTCTCCTCGTCGCCCGTGATACAGAAACCGGTCGAGGAGACCAAGCAACAGGCGCCGGCCAAGCCAAGTCCCTTTGCCTCCATCTCGTTCGTAAAGACCGCGGAAGTCGCCAAGACGCCCAGCTTCACGTTCGGCACTCCTCCGGCCACCAGCCAGAACGCGACCAAGGGTACTCTCGAGTCGAACAAACCGGCTGAAACGGCGCTGGCAAGCAACAAGGAACCCGGCGAGGCCGTCGTGCTGGAGCAGCACGCGGAGCTCATGCACTTCCCCAGCAGCACGAAAATTTGGAACGCAAAGGGCAAGGGCGTGGCTAAGGTACTGTCGGAGACTTCGAGCGGAAGAATCCGGCTGCTGTTCAACACGGAGGACAACTCGAAAACGATCCTCAACGAATTGATGCCGGAGGGGGTCAGTTTCAACCTGAAGGCCGACCAGGTGATCTGGTCAGTGGGAAACAAGACCAAGTCGGACTCCTACCTACTCAGGTTCAAGAATCACGAGCAGGCGTCGCTGTTCCGGGCCACTCTGCAAGGACAGAAGGGATTGGCGGCCAAACCAGCAGCGTCGAAGGAGCAAAAGCCTCCCTCGGCAGCACCAGCAGCACCTGCAGCTAAGACTTCCCAGAACGTCAGCAAGAATCTGTTCGACCAGTTCAAGCCTCCGGCTGGTGAGTTTTTCTCTAATCTTCGATTGTTATCGTTTCAAAAACAATTACCAATGTTGACGAAATGCTTTTTTCCAGGTTCATGGGAGTGCAAGGAGTGCTACACGCGCAACGCCGCGGGCGCCACATCGTGCGTGGCTTGCCAGGCCGCGGCGCCAGGTAAACCGACCCCGAGTCAACCGGCTCCCGCAACCAAGACACCCCAGAGCGTCAGCAAAAATCTATTCGATCAGTTCAAGCCTCCGGCTGGTAGGATTTTTTTCTTCATCTTTGTTTCATTGTTTTCATTTTGATGTATCGAAGTTGACGAAATGCCTAAAACTTTTTCAGGCTCGTGGGAGTGCCAGGAGTGCTACACGCGCAACCTCGTCGCGGGCGCCACAGCGTGCGTAGCCTGTCAGGCCGCGGCACCAGGTCAACCGACCCCAAGTCAACCGGCAGCGACTCCCACTGTCAGCTCGTGGAGCTGTGGGAAGTGCAATATAACTAACGCCAAGTCCGCCCAATACTGCGTGACCTGCGACGAGCCGAGGGACCCGTCCATGCCACCAAAACCCAAGACGAGTGGCGGTTTCAGCATCAACGCTCTGCAGACCGACGTCAGGCCCACCTTTAGCTTCGGTATACCACCGGCCAACCAGCAGCCGGCGGCGACAACTGTCGCCAGCAAGGACGCGCCAACGAGCTTCACCTTCAGTTTCTCGAAGCCGCAGGGTGACAAGCCAACGTCCTCGCCCGTTCCCATCCTCGGTGCCAATAAAACTCAGCCACCCAAAACACCGCCTGCCACGCCTACCAGTGGTCCCGGAGATGGTACGATGAAGTTCGGCTCGCCCGGAAAATCATTCGACTTCCAGTTCCAACCCAAGTCTCCCCAGTCTCCCGATCGACCGGAAACGAGCGACGACGAGCAGGTCGTAGAGTCTGAAGACATATACTTTGCGCCCGTCATTCCTCTGCCCGATAAAATCGAAGTGAAGACCGGCGAAGAGGACGAGGACGTGCTGTACAGCCACAGAGCGAAGCTCTTCAAGTTCGACGCGGACACGAAGGAGTGGAAGGAGAGGGGATTGGGCGACATCAAGGTGCTCAAGCACGTCAAGACTAACAAGCTCAGGCTCATCATGAGAAGGGACCAGGTGCTAAAGCTCTGCTTAAACCACGCCCTGTCGTCCGCGATCGAGATCACGTCTAAGGACGACAAGACGTGGATGTGGTCGGCCGGGGACTACAGCGAGAGCTCGATCGAGTACATTCAGGTCGCCTGTCGCTTCAAGACCCCCGACATCGCCGGTCAGTTCAAAAAGGCCGTCGACAACGCCTGTAAAGCCGCTTCCGTCAGTCCGCCCAAGCCTACCGCGGCAATAACCCACAAAGCGGATTCGACCAAAAAAGAGCCTTCGCACGAAGTCGAGGTGAGTCCTCGGAATTTTTTTTTTTTTTTTTCTTCTTTCCAATGATATGTTCTCTGTTGTTGCTACTATTTTCCACGTTTATAGATCGTCTACGAGACAACGGTCACGCCCGAAGAAAAAGCGGCGGCCCTGAAACTCCGACTGCCCGAGAACTTCTACGCCTACAAATACAAGAACGACTGCCCGGGCTGCCTTGGCTGCCGCGAGCCGGAGGAGCCGCTCTTCAAGCCCGCCGACTCGAAGCCGACCTTCGATACGCCAGTTTTCGGAGCAACAACCCCCAGCACGACCACCTCGCCCTTCGCCTTCAACACCAATATATTCAACAAGCCACCGACATCTAGCCCGCAGAGCGCATCCAATCCGATTTTCGGCACGCCCAACATTTTCGGGGGCGACAGTAACGCGGCGAAGACACCGAGCATCGTCTTCGGACAGACGCCGACCAAGCCCGACTCGCAGGACACTAGCCTGGAGAACCTCAAGATCTGCAGTCCAACGACGAAACAGCAGACGTTCACCGCCGCGTCAACTCAAGCGACGACCTCGGCCTCGAGCATCTTCGGCGGCTTCAACGCGCCAGCCCCGGCGACCTCTGCGTCCACGAATATTTTCGGCAACTTCAGTGGGACGAACATGTTCGGTGGCACCGCCGTCAAAACGACGTCAGCAGCCTCGACGTTCACCTTCTCGGCACCCAGTATTACTACCGCTGCATCCAGTACGACGACGACCACCAACATTTTCAGCGCGACGAACCAACCGTCGTCTATCTTCTCATCCACCGGTTCCAACGCATTCGGCGCTACGAACATGTTCGGCGGCCATTCAACGTCGGCGACCGGCAACAGTAATGTGTTCATGTTCGAGCAGGCCAGGCCGACCATGTGCACGGGATTCGGGCCCAATTCGGGAGCAGCCTCTGCAACCCCGACATCCGGCGCGCCGGCTGGGAACTCGATTTTCGGTGGCTCCAGCACGACGTCGGCGACCTCGGTGTTCGGCAGCATCACTGCATCCACCCCGTCGCTGACTTCGGTGTTCGGCTCTACCGGCAGCACGACGTCTGCTACCTCGGTTTTCGGTAGCATCGCTACATCCACCCCGTCATCGGTTACCCCTGTGTTCGGCAGCATCGCTACATCCAGTCCGTCGCTGACTTCGGTATTCAGCTCCACCGCCAGCACGACGTCGGCTACCCCGGTGTTTGGCAGCATCACCACGTCCAGCCCGCCGCTGACATCGGTCTTTGGTGTCGCGAAGACGACCGCGTCGGCAAGCCCGGAACTATTCGGTGCTACGACGACCATGGCCAAGTCGACCACGCCGATGTTCGGCGCGGCTTCTGCAACCACCACGTCGGCGTCGCTATTTGGCACGAGCACCGTGACCACGACGACGGGAGGATCGATATTCGGCGGAGGCGCTTCACTGTTTGGCGGCCAGACGACGAGCGCCAAGCCGCTGTTCGAGGCCCCCAAGGCGGACGCGAATTCAGCTACGCCGACCACGACGAGCGCGTCGTTCAGCTTCTCGTCGAAGCCCGTGTTTGGTGCCATCGGCTCTACTCAGCCGGCCGAGGGAAGTCCCGCGGGCAGCACGCCGGTCAAAGCCGGGGCGAAGGAGGCTGGTTGCGTGAGCTTCCTCCCGACCGAAAACTCGATGAGCTTCTCGGCCCTCGCCGCCCAGACGACGCCGGAACAGCAGCCCGCCTTCCATACTGGTAAGTCCTCAAACGCTCGTTGCTTCGCAGGGGGGTGTGGATTTGGGTTTTTTTTTTTTTTTTTTTTTTTTACTCGGTTTGGCTTTGAGTTCCGGGCTTCCCTTTGCCCGGTGCGGGGCCCCCGTCCGTTGGGGCCAGGGCCAGGAGGAGTCCGCGTCAAAGCAGAAGAACGAGGAGGACGACGACGAGGAGGAGGGAGACGAGAACGGGGACGAGCACGATCCGTACTTCGAGCCCATCGTTCCCCTGCCGGACGCCATTGAGGTCCGGACGGGTGAAGAGGACGAGGAGAAACGTAAGTCTTTTTTGTACACAGCAAATTGCTGCGGTTTTTAAATCGATTCTATGTACGGGCTTGGTGTTGTTTAAAATAACTTTATTCCAATACAGTTTATATTATTTTTCAAATGAGTACTTATTGCCGTGCGTTTGTTTTCCAGTGTTCTGTGATCGGGCCAAACTCTACAGATACGATCAGAACACAAAGGAGTGGAAAGAGCGGGGTACAGGCGAGATGAAGCTGCTACACAACGTGCAGCACGGCACGTACCGTCTGCTGCTGCGGCGCGAGCAGGTCTTCAAGGTCGTGTGTAACGTGCGGCTGACCGCTGATCTCGAGTTCCACAAAATGTCGACGTCGACTAGTGCTTGGGTTTGGGCTGCCATGAACTACGCCGAGCCGGATAATCCGGAGATCGAGAAGCTCGCGATCAGGTTCAAGTCGTCCGAGCTCGCGCAGGAGTTCCACGAGGCAGTCAGCAACGCGCAGCGTGCACTCACAGAACGGCAGAACGAAGGTAGTTAATCAATGAAAGATTAGGAATAGAAAAATTTTGATGCTTATTGGGTGGGCTTCGCTTGGTAGCTGCCTTTGGTCGTGAAAGTTACTCTAAGAGGTCTTCTTGCTGAGCAGGTTTTATGCAAGAAATTTGAAAATGTGACGCCTTCTATTTTGATTTTTCCTGGTAACTTAGGAATTTTTTTTACAATGTGATTTACGACAGGTTTTATTTGTACTTATTATTATTATTATTATTATTATTATTATTATTATTATTATTTACACTTGAATAATAAAGTCTATGAAACTACCATTGCAAATTTATAAATTATTTTTTTCGACAATTTTCTTTTTGAAGAATTATGGTCTAGTATCTCAAATCCAAAAATTTTTAACCCTGTTAAATAATCTTGTCAAAATAAATGAGTATATGGATATTACCAGAATACATTACGATATTTATTTTTAACCGTCCAAGCATATAATAATTGAGAACTACTTTTTACGAATTAATGTATACGTTCCATTATTAACTTTGCAAATGTGTTTAAAATTGTGAAAAAAATGACTTTTGGAACATATGCTGGATCAAATAAGAGTATAGATTATTTTAGTTTACATTAAAAATAATTAACAAAGTATTGAAGTTGAAAATAATGATGAATTATATAATTGGTCAAGACAAAGGAACAATTTTAGTTTCTTGCATCAATGTAATTAAAGAATTGTGTTCATATTTGATGACTGATTATTATTTATTTTCTCAGTTGTAAAAAATTTCATACCTTCATTGCTGAATAAATATTAATTTTACTAATTATTTTGTTTCTTTAATTCAATGTTTTTTTCTGCATTCATTTTAACTCTTATACGTAATATCATAAACATGTTACACGATTGCGTTTGTAAACAAAATTACGATTATGTAATTTTTTAGTTGATAAGATTCATTTTTACATTAGTATAAAAGGTGAGTACTTATTAATTTCGAACACAGAAATAAATGTTTGCAACATGACAAAAAAAATTTCTGGCTGAATCTCTTTTTTAAACCGATTTTTGTTTACAGCAGCGGGCAACGCATCATCGGTAAGTCAGGATTACGAGAACGAGGTATACGATGAGGATGACTACTACGATCGTGGTGATTACGACGAGGACGAGGAGGGCGGGGAGGACGATGAAGATGGCCACGTGGAGATGTTCGAGAAGCGAGCAACCATGTACATAAAAAATGAAAACGACAACGATTGGGACGAGCGCTTGATGGGCAACCTCAGGGTCATCTACGATTCGGATCTCTTTGGTGTGAGGATACTGTTCATGTCGGACGACGAGGACGAGCTTTGCAGCGATACTGTCATCTGTATGAATACTCATATGGAGGTAATAATAGCGTTTATTTTTTAACTAGTGTAATTGTGAGTCTCTTATCTTATTACGTGCTTCGAATAGTGAATTGTTATTCAAACTAAAAATTGATAAGATCACAATAAGTCTAAGCAAATCAAGATTAATCTATTCAATTTTTGAATCAAATAAAAAGGTATGAAAATTTAACATAAATTAATGTATCAATTTTAAATATTTATTAACAGTGTGCCGATAAAGAGTGCTCATGGTCAGCTATTGATTATGCCGTTTCCCCACCAGTAAGACGTACTTTAAAAGCTGTGTTTTCGTCGACACACACGTCTCAAGAGATGTACAAATCATTCTTGGAAGTAAGTCTGGGCAACGTATTTAAATCAATATTAAATTCGGTGGTTTTGATCATTCCATCAAATTGATTTTATTTTTTTGTTACAGGGGAAAGATTGTGCCACAAAAGCAGATATCCGAGAGTGAATTGTGTGCTTTCTTCAAAATTAAAAACATTTAAAATGTGTGGTTCTTAAATTTTTTGAAACAACCAGTGTATAAAGAAGAAGAATATCTATGGAATTTTACATCCACAGCCAAGATTTTTAAACTGAGAAGATGTAAAGAATTCATTAATGATTTCAAGTTGTTTGTTCTATCCGCATCTGTTTTGTAATGAATTTTTTTTAACTCGTGCAGCCAGGGTATAACCCTCTGTAAATGAAGAAAAGAAAGAAAAGAGCAGTAGTGCGACAAACATTTTTAGAGGAGTGATTTTTTTTGTTTTTAAGTGGACTTGTAGCGGACGGAAAGATAATTGCGTGCAAACATTCGTACAATCAGTGTAGATTAATCAACGAGAACAGCCATTTTTTTCTTTAGTATAAATTGGCTCGTGATAATGGTGTTAACCAGATTTTATTTATCTTAGTATTAACAAGAAGAAAAAAAAGAAATGACTCCAATAAAGTACTTTAATTTGTAAAACTTTTCAAGTATAGAGTCGAAATCAACTTATATTATGATTAAATAATTCAATAAAAAAGAAAAAAAAAACTGATCCCTTAGTAATACAAACGAAAAACTTGTACCTATTATTAAAAAAAAAAAAAACCTGTTTAAACTCCAATCAGAAAAAAAATAATGTAGTTTATCCAATATATCTTTAATAAACAAATTAAGCTTTTAGATTGTACCACTTTTTGTTTCTGAACATCAGCATCATACGATGACGCTGCATTTTCAAGCTGGTCCCTCCTATTTCTCTCCATCTCTTTATATCTTTATTCGATTTCGACCTAATGGAAGTGTGATGGGTAAGTGTGTGTATGATATGTATTCGGTGTACTTAATGTGTGTGGGTTTAACTTGTTGCCTCGCCCGGTACCGCTCTCGAAGGCCTGGACTATATTGCAGTCACTGCCCTGAACCTGGAGTCAACCGGGATATATCAAGTGTTGGCTGTTGACGTCATCATTAATCTCTTATTGTTCAATAGATTGATAACGATTTATATTATTTAGTTGTTGAAAATGACGACCCTCTCGAAAGGTACGTATCACGATTTGATCAAGGACACAATTTAGATGGATTAACCGTCTCATAAATAACTGATGGCTCCACTTTGATTTTTAATTTTTTTTTTTTTTTTTAATCGTTCATGAATGGCTTTAATCTTATTTATTTTCGAGTACAAAGTTTGTTCGCATGAGGAAAGTTCGAGGCGATTTATACTATTTTGGAGTAAAAAGTTTTGACTGCACGATAGAGCTTTTTATTCTGGTTTCATGTATTACCCAATAATATTAACGTTTCTGAATATTCAATAAAAGAATTGTATTTTCTGTTGCTTCGAACTACATATATTAATAGAACATATGACCAGAATAAATATTTTTCAAAAAAATCATGCAGAGCATGCAGACGCAACAACTCAAGCGATAACAAGTGTACTTATTAAGTAATCACGTCGACAGGCACTGGTTTCAGATGACGATGAATCATCATCAAATAATCCATCATGCATATTTGTTAGTTTGCAAAATATAGATGAAATGAATATAGTGTTCAAAATTAATCATTGAAACACTTGATTTTCGTGCACATCACTCCCATTGACATGCAGTACTTCGAATAAAATGATCGACGTGCATGATTGAAAATCGTTAATCCCTCTCCCCCAATTTTAGGAATATTCATCGTAGCCGCGAAGCGCACGCCCTTCGGCAAAATGGGTGGCCTCTTCACCAGCAAGAACATCACGGAGCTGTCCGTGGTCGCTTCGAATGCAGCACTCCAGTCTGCCAATCTTAAACCCGAGCAGATTGATAACGTCGTATTTGGCAACGTTTTGCCGGTAAGCATCGTATCCCGCCCATCATGCATCATGACAATCCTAAAGTCATTATCTTGCTCCGCGTAAGAGTATACATACATGTCTGGCAATTCGCCTGATTTAGCTCTCGTCCTCGGATGGTGCGTTCATGCCCAGGCACGTATTGCTCAAATGCGGCATTCCTCAGGAGAGGCCGGCCTTGGGGGTCAACAGGCTGTGCGGCTCTGGCTTCCAGGCCATCGTTAGTGGTGCTCAGGTAAATCTTAATTGTTGTGTGTATGCAGGGTGTCATTGTTGTCATCATCATGTCATGATCGCGAGTGATGAAAAAATGAAGCCTGTTTTTTTTAACAAAAGAAAAAAAATCTTGGAGCAGAAAATATAATAAACTTTGGCGCGTTATAGGCATATATGGCATATGTGCGAAATTTTTTTAATATATAATGCTTTGTTTGAAAATATCAAATTACGACATTTTAATGAATGTGATAAGTCGGTATTTTTCATTTAACAAAGCAACTTTTGTGTAGTACTCTTTGTCATAAAATATTGTAATACAATTTTTGCTTTTTTTAAACGTAACAGGAAAACCGATTTTTCGCCAATTTTCTACACCTTTTTTACCGAGCATCTGCATGACATACTCTCGAGTACTTACAATTGCATACGTGAAAACAATTTTTTTTTGGTTTTTTCGAGCTCTAGAACAACTTTTCGCAATTATTTTTTTCCGTTCTTAGAATAGAAAGGTGAAAAATCGATTCATCCAATTATTTTGTGTTCGCCATCAAATCCATAACTTTTCTCCCAGAATAAACTAAAACGTCAGCAATGATCAATCGGCAAATTATTACTTGGAGCGTAAACAATGAGTCTTACATTGTCTTGATCCCACAGTCTGTGGTACTTACGATAAAACGGCTGAAAATATTCTTCCCCGATGTAATTTTCATATTTGACCGAAAATCATGATTAATGAAGATCAAAGTACCTATAAGTTCGACCATCAAACTAAAATTTCTTGAACCAAGCGCAAATGGTAAAAAGAAAAACTCAAGTATCACCTGCCGTCCAAAACCATGTAACAGAGCATCCTGACCGGAGAGGCGAAAATCGTGCTGACCGGAGGGGCCGAGAACATGAGCCAGATGCCGTTCGTCGTCAGGGACGTGCGTTTCGGCACCGCGCTCGGCAAGAAGTACGAGTTCGAGGATTCTCTCTGGCTCGGTCTGCTCGACACCCACTGCGGCCTGCCCATGGGCATGACGGCCGAGAAGCTCGGGGCTCAGTTCAAGGTCGCCCGAAAGGAGGTCGACGAGTTCGCCCTCAGGAGCCAGCTTTCGTGGAAAAATGGTTGGTTGGGTGTATTTTGCCCCACCCCGTCTTTCTCTCCAAACTTTAAAAAGTCCACATCGGGTCTGGTCGTCGTAGATTTTCCACCAGGAATTCCCCATCGTAGACCCTCCTCCTAATTTTCATCGACGGAGAAAATCTCCCCTACTCAGAAACGTTTTCGCTTATTCGACACCATCTGAATTTTCCGCGCGAAGAATCCACGCGATTGTTACACGAATGCATATGATGTACATCATGCGCGAACGATGATTTTCTTTCAGCCAACGAGAAGGGCTACTTCAAGGCCGAGATGGCACCCGTCCCCGTGAGAGTCAGAAAACAAGAGGTGTCCGTCGAAGTTGACGAGCACCCGAGGCCGCAAGCGAGGATCGAAGATCTCACCAAACTGCCGTCGATCTTTCAAAAGGACGGCCTGGTCACTGCCGGCACCGCATCCGTGAGTAACCCGACACATTTGCAGACGCGTTCATACAGTCTGGTTACAAAATAGTTTGGCTCGCGTGTACGTTTCACCACCGGTTTTTCCATACATACCGACGTATTATCAAACACAGGGAGTTTGCGACGGCGCTGGAGCCGTGATCCTGGCCAGCGAGGAGGCCGTCAAGGCGAACGGCCTCAAACCACTGGCCCGCCTGGTCGGCTACAGCACGGTGGGCGTCGACCCGAGCATCATGGGCATCGGACCCTCGCCGGCGATCAAGAATCTGCTCAAGGCCGCCGGGAAGACTCTGGACGACATGGAGCTCGTCGAGGTGGGGCTTGTTTGACGCGATGAGAGAGAGAGGAGTGCACCTCGATCGGAGGTCGATCGTCGAGAGATTGTAATCCTTTTTTTGTTTTCTTACGTCGAATCGTCGGCGCAGATCAACGAGGCCTTTGGCGCGCAAACTCTCGCCTGTGCCAAGGACCTGGATCTCGACGTGAACAAGCTCAACGTCAACGGAGGCGCCATCGCTCTGGGTCACCCGCTCGGGGCCTCCGGGTCGCGCATCACTGCCCACTTGGTGCACGAACTGAGGTCTGTGTATTATTTATCATGTTTGTTGGAAAATAATTACTTCATCGACACTTTGTTGTACAGGAGAAGGAACGCGGGCAAATTTGGAATCGGATCGGCTTGCATCGGAGGGGGTCAAGGAATCGCTGTACTGGTCGAGGCTCTCTGAGCTAATGGAACAACGAAACTTTAAATTGGGTGTTCCAACGAATGATTCGCCAATGCTAAACAATGCAATCTTTATTATTGTGATAAGATTTTTGGAGAAATTTTTGTGTAAATCTAAATATACATGAACCTATAATATGCTGTTGACTATACTTAAGATATATTTTTATATGTAATACGTTTTGAACGATCATGGAGATCTTTTTTTACAAGAATTTATATGTATACATCTATATGTGCATTGTATAATAAAAATAAAAGATTCGAAAGAAATAAATAATGTCTTACCTTGTTTGCTTTGATCGTTTTTATACATGCTTCAGTTACACAATTCATAACTATATGTATAGGTGTGATTATAATTTTTATTTGATTCTGTAAGATATTACTTCTTTTTGTTTAACTTACACACGATAGCTGTAGACGCCTTACTCTTATAAACTCTATGAATTGATTTTTTGGCATCCATCATGAATATAAAAAAGTTGGTAAATAAAATTTGTCAAAGTTTTTTTTTTTTAATTTATTGAAGTTTCTCGTATATTTACACCTCTTTCATCATACACATACTTGTTTCATAAAATCCATCATTAAAATATGCAACGATTAATCGCAATAATGACTATCTACAATTTTATTTGAAAAGCATGAAGGTTTTTATTTAATAAAAATATATTTGTATAAAAAAAAAAGAAAGTATAAAACCGTGATTAAATATGTCATAATTAAAAAAGTCAATACTTATTCTTTTCTTAAAAATCTAACAATAAATATTTGTAAATCGAGTATGCTGTAGTAAAAACGAATTCGAAAATTCATAGTTTGCATGTTTCAGTAAAAACAACCATCGTAAAAATTTTTTTTGTTTTTCAATAAGGAAAATTATGGCAGCAAAACATTCCTTACATTTTAATTTTTCATTAATCACAATTGTTGCTCTGATGTAATTATTCGATGATAATATAAATCTATTATACATATACATATTCATAACATTTAAAATGCTTGTTCGGTTTTTTCTCGAAGTAATACGAAAGCATAAGGCACGCGTATAATTATCGATGAACGCGCTTATGCAGCGTTCTGATAAGTCAACAATATTACAAGTATCTAATCATGGTATGATATTTTTTATATTCCTATTAAAATGCGTAGTAATAAAATCTTTCGGTCACACGTGTCTGTGCAAAGCTATATAAAAATATGTTTCGTGCGCTCATTTTTCAACTCGAAGTTATAAATGATTATTATAAATAAAACGTCATTTTTCTTGCTCCTGAATACAAAATTGGCATACTTGAATAATAAAATCTACACTAATGCATCAAACTCATAGCGCTATTGTGGATAAAAAACATTGAGAACGAAAATAGATGAAATTCTTGTATTAAACATAAAAACCAAAACATAATAATCGTATGTTTTGTACGAAAACATTGGAATATTAACATATAACTTTTACGTGTTGAATTAAACGCCTATACCTATATTTAACGTTTTAATCAAATATAAATGCATCGTGGCAACCCATATCGACTCCTGATATATGATACGATTATTATGACCAATAGTAAGTAATGCATTCACACCATTTTACTTGGGCGGCGTGTCCGTCAACTTTGTGCAGCCCGTCTCAACTCCGCCGCTGGACAGGACCAAGGATTCTGACTTGAAGTGAGGCACTATGTCATCGATGCTGTCGAACGCTTGTTCTTCGCTCTTCGGCGTGCCCAGTGCGTATCTGCGTAACAATCACATGGAATATAAACATCTTCCGTTTTATTCGTATATTTTTCTTTTTAAAACACCCGCTTTTCGAGTACACATTACGATCAGGGTATGCGTTGCATATTTAACAGACACAACTAAGTATGGCACATAATTGATGGAACAATTAATTGATCGTTACACCGCGATGCAGGAATCGATCGTAATAATTGTATCCATCATCGACAATGGTATAAATATACGTGATACATTTGCGTGTATTGAATAATTGCACCAAACACCTGCCGATCCCCGATCCTTCGAGATCGATGTACCTACTCATATGATTGTTGAGCGCAAATGAACGATACACGGCCGTCGACGCGGTGGAGCAGAAAGGGCTTGCGCGAAAACTCACTTGTTGTCCGGCCTCCGGCGCACGGGGATGTTGTAGACCTTGTCCTTGAACCAGAGCACGAGGGTCATCGGATTGTCGGGATTCGTCGCGGAGGGCCGTAGCAGGAAGCAGCCGTCGGTCTTGCGCTGCTCGATGAGGACGATCGCCTGTTCCCGGGTGAGGTTGTGGAACCAGGGCCTGTCGCGGAACCGGGCGCAGGGGTCCGGGGGCAACGGCAGGGGCCTCCGCGCGCCGACCGGCGACGCGCCCGCGGGTTTGGCCGGCGATCGGCCGTTGGGCGAACGTTCTGCGAAAATTGCGGGGGTTTGTAGCGGCGATTTTTCGGAGACACTTGCTGTGCGAATGCTTGTTATTTATTTATTGTTTCACCCCCCACTCATGAACTACCATGCGCTCTGTTTGAGCGTGAGTTTTCGTTTGGATGGACAAAATTATACGCGCGCGCGAGGTCGATCAGTTTGGTTAATAATTGTTCATGTATAAAATCTTCAGAACGTCCGTGATATTTGAAATGATACGAATAAATACATCACAGACATGTTAGGCACTGCTATTCTGTATTTTTTTTTTTTTTTTTTTTTTTTTTTTTTTTTTTTTTTTTTTTTTTTTTTTTTTTTTTTTTTTTTTTTTTTTTTTTTTTTTTTTTTTTTTTATATTTTCCGACACTGATGCGTATTGTAATGCATTTTACTCGGAACAACACAGCTAATAATAATTTCACAATTCACCTTTCATGTTTCGCTATTTGGTCAAGTTTCTGCTATAAATCTAGCCCGGATCCTCGAAAACTGTAACGACACACCGTTAATCTTTGTGCACGTCGACCGAGCTCGTCGGGGTTCGAAACGAAAACTACTTAGATGCGATGGACATTCGGTACAGCGAGCGGAAATTTAGATATTGACGTCACGCCGAGAGCCGTAGGGAATACTTATATTGTTCCTTCTCTTATCCACTTCGGCTTTCCAAACTCAAATCACGGTAATTAACGATAAGGTATACGCACGTGCGGTTATTATACTATAATTATGATATACCGTTGCAAGTCATGCATATATTATGCCCTGCACTTCCCACTATGCACGTTACATAGACGTCGTCACCTTTATTATCAGTAAGTAACAATATCCTCGTTTATTACGAGCCTATTGGGCCTGACAAAGACTTGGTTCACGAAAACGAAATACCACTTCCCTGTTGAGTTTACCGTCATACTGTATAGACGGTAATAAAGATCTAAAAAGCTCAGATTGCGCCTTACGCGTTGTTAGCAGTCGTTGTTTGCTCTTTTTGTTCACTCCTCTACTCGCGTAAACACGCGTATACATATTATACTTTTTAAACAATTTCACGCACATTAGACGCGTAAATCTTTCACCTTAAAAAAAAAATCTAACGCTTAAATTCTCTCCTAATAATCCTCGGGTCGTTCTCTTGTCTGCGATAGTGCCCTTTCTCTCTATCTCTCTTGTATTTTTAATGTTAAACGTCAAACCTCATGATGATTAAATAATATTTCTACTTCTCTATTTACTTTTTACCATTCAATAGATGGCTATGTCCGTTGAATTTGAAAAGTAGTTTCGGACAAATAATATTAGAGTTCTAAATTTTACAGTAGAAAAATGAGTTCTTTAAAACCGTGAAGGACACTATAATTCTAATTTATATGATTTCGAATTTTAAGATACTTGGTGTGAAAACCGTGAAGGACACTATAATTCTAATTTATATGATTTCGAATTTTAAGATACTTGGTTGTCGGGAAATTTCAAAGTGTGATGTCCTTCATCCAAAGCGTCGATATGAACATTGAGATTTTGTCATTTTTCGAACTTTTTTTTAAACTGCTTTATCGCAAAGGCTGAGGCGTTCAGCACATTTTCTTTTAGTTTTTAACGATAAAATTTTTTTTTTTTTCAAGTGAACAAGGCGTTTTAATTGCGAAGCCTAGTTTTGACACTTTTGAATTGCGCGAGTCAAATGATTTAGTAGGGCCAAGTGGACCATTCTTTGACATTTGGATTTAACCATTTTGTATAGTAGAGCGAACAAGCATATTGACCAATTTTTCTCAACTAGACATTCGAATGCAACCGCAGACTAACCAGTCATAGTGTCATCGTGCATATAAGAGAGTTATACTGACTAAAATAAGTGGTCATTACCGTAATGCCCTTAATCTAGAAGGTCGATGAAATTATCAATAAGGTGACTGTACTTAGTAGACGAAGGCTTCTGGTGTGCATATACATATGTACCAAACTAAATTTCGTTGACTAATTCCGATTTGGGGCTTCAGAATATCCAACAAAATACCATTGACACAGGTCTGTCATTACCGTGATGCTTTTTAAAGGTTTTTTAAAAAATTCCCATTTGAATTAACATGTGTTTTCAAAAATGACAAGAGAGTCGGTCCCAAAAGTTTCCAGCTAGTTTGAACCTTACATAACACAGAAAAAATAATAAAAAAATTATAAACAGTGAATTTTGAAAACCCTATTTCACACGCCGAAATATCCCGTTTTTTGTTAAATGACCCATATGTACATACGAGGTGATACTACAATTCTTTTTTTTTCCTTAATCCAATCGATTTAAGGTAGTTGTATCCCAAAATTTGAAGGCTATATAAAAAATTATATTTTTCAGTCAGATAACATACAATCGTCGTCAGTTGAATGTATGATACTGCCACATACATGAGGTATATCACAGATTTTTTTCAGATTTTTTCCTGATTTATTCATCACTATATCGTGTGAATACAAAATTAACACTCTTTGTAATGAAGAAAATTTAATCATCATCCGATTTTGGTAAATGAAAGCTAGTTTTTTTCTCCACCTAAACAGCTATAAATTTCCCCTCTTCAATATCCTAGAAAAGGGCATATTTATTGTTAAAAATGCATTTATTTATGAAAATTGAAAAAATTTTTAGAAACAAATCCAATAATTACAATGATAAGACCTTTTTTAAAAAATCAATATCAGTGATAAAGAAAAAAACTAGCCATTGTTTATTAAAATTGGATGATAATAGATATTTTTCATTACAAAAAGTGTATATTTTTTATCCAAACGATATTTCGATGAATAGATTCGAAAAAAATCTGAAAAAAATCTACAGTATACAGCAATATGATTGTGACAGTAGCGTACAATAAAATGGCGACGATTACATTTTATTAGTCTGAGAAATACAATATTTTTGATGACCTTCAAATTTTGGGATACAACTACCTTAAAAACTTATAGATATTCTAATTAAATAATATGTAAAATCTACAAACTAGAAAGGTTGAGCCGAGCCAAAGTCAGAGTCTCCTGAGTGAGGGCTTCGGAGAGTCGCGGTCCCAGCAACAGCATTTTCTTCGTCTCGCCGTAAAGGCTCGACATCGTCGCGCGCAATCCGCTAATTTTGCCGATTTTTCAACTACCTGCGTTTGCTAGATAATTTTTTCACTTTTTCTCAACTACAGTATGTACGCGTAGAGGATTTTTTTTCCTCGAATCGTTCGAACTTATGCCTTTTCTTTGATTTATTAATTAAACAAAAATCGAGATGAGTATATAATGTTGAAATTTTTAAACCGCGTGTAACTTGAACAATAGTACAAGCGATGCGATCACGTCGGTGTCTCGAGAAGAACTGTACATGCGGAGTCCGGATTTTTTGAGCAGCTAAAATCCTTGTATTCTCTTAAAAGGCCAAACGCGCCGCCATAAATAAATACGCATATAGGGCAGAGATGGAAATACTTGGCATCGCGTTGGTCGGCGCGTGGCATGGGGTCAGTGTATGTACAAACATATTATAACTCCTAAGCTAAGGGCTCGCGGAATTTTTCTCTGATGGTATAAGTATTCAATCTGTGTCTCTGATGTGGATTTTTTTATGTTTGATTAGATCAGTTACATAATTTTTCCTGAATTGAAAAATAATTTTTGAATTTCCATTCAATTGTTTTGTTACTCTCAGTAAAAAATTATCAGCTATAAAAATAAGCTGTCATTATAGCTATGATAATAACTATAATCACCTATAATATAGCTATAAATTACTAGTAATCGTAGCTTAAAATTTGCTCTAAATTTTTAGCAACAAATACCTGTAATTTATAGCAGTTTCTTTACACACTTTTCAAGATACATTAAAATATCTTATATTGAACCTTATTATAGCTATATTTACAGCTTTTTATGGCTACTAATTTTTAACCGAGATTATTAAAAAATAAGGTAAAACTGAATTTTTACATTCAAGACTTACATTTCTTTATGATAAAAAAAAAACCGCTGCCAATGAATTAGCACAAAGCTTCCTCAACAACATTCTTCTGCAAT
>JAPYYV010004146.1:0-18159 GCA_030522625.1 Copidosoma aretas
ATCACTCATTATAACTAAGGACTCCGTACGACGAAGAACATAGTTACTTATGTTCTTCTGATCAGCTGTCTATACTTATTGTCATGGCTTATATATGATTATATATAAAACAATGTGTGCTAGTATATTGAAATCAACCAATAACTAGCTTGTCCTGCAATATTTAACCAATATTCAAGCCTATTTATTAACACTATTTGTAAACTTAGATATTGAATAATCCACACGTAACAATTGATTTAATATTGCGAAAAACATGACAACCCTGTCATTGGCTCTGAAAATAGCTGCTTTGAAAGCATCTTATATTGTTTATATCATGTTATATACCGTGTACGATTTCGACTTAACCAGTAATATGAGAGAGTTTTTAAACTGCCTAATTTTCTTTATCAACATTCGGGAAATTTTGCGGTCAGTTTTAATCTATCTCATTTGCTTGTTTCGAGCACTATAAAATATAGTTGGTTGTTAGGTTTGCTGTTGTCAATTCATAAAAAGGAAGTAAAACAAAGGTTTTTTTTCTACATATATTTTGTATGCTATTATACTCTTGTTATTCTGTAATATCATTTCATTTTCCATAACGCGAGCGAAAGTTTATGTAATATTACACAAATATTATTAATTGTAAGTATAAACTGTATTTTTTTCTTTGTCAAATTTATTAATTCCTGCCTTCATATACATATTACTGTTAAAAATTGTGGTAAAGGTTACATAAGTGCACAATACTTGATAAGACATATGAAATTTTGTAATAAAAATGAAAAACGTTAATACATTCCAACATAATTATTAAGTGTGTTATTTTTATTGCAATCTATAGTTGACATTTAAAAATATAGTTTAACAGGTGCTAATACCTAATCTAATAATTTATAAAAAATTTTATTGGAACAAAAAATCATAAAAATTGTTTCTGTTCATCCCCTACCTCACACATTTGCTCGTTATCAACTCCATTTTATTTTCCAATACAATTTTCATCTAATTGAAATTAACGATGATAATAAAAAAAATATAATATTTTGAAGACGTTGGAGTGCTTATATTTTCTGGAACACCATAGAACTGTATGATTTATTAAGAATATATGGAAGTGTACTTACTTTTATATGGTATTAAGTTAAGTGTTTACTCGATATATTTCATAAAGTATGATTTATTATTCAAACATTTTTACACAATTTACACATAAATATTATTTATTTTAATTATGTGAGATTCTATACTTAGTTTATTCAATCACTTATTTGAATTAGACTAAAATGTTGTAATTCACTTAAAACTCTAAAACTCAAAATTTATATAAATTATGGCTAAATAAGTTATTTCTTATGTATGTAAATTTTATTCAAAATTCACGAAGAAGAAAAAAAAATAGCTGGGTGATAGCAAGGAGGGGTTAAGGAAAAGCCTGATGGGGAACTGTAGGGAAGCTGTGGGGGAGCTGAAAGGTAGCAAGGGGGAGCTAGTACTCCCCCTTGAACCGAGAGACTTTAAGATATAGGAAGATATTTATTTAATTAATAGAAGATTTTTTGATTACTTTTTTTAATAACTTTTTTAAATTGTACTTAAATTGTCTACTATAAGTAAAACCCTAAAACCTCACTTTCATAGAATTTGTGACTGAATAATTTATATCTAAAAAAAAATAGTGTAGTTAAAATTTAAAAAGAAAAAAAAATGTTTGCCGGCGGTGCTGAAGGGAGGGGGAGGGGGGATGCCGCGGGGAGTAAACCAAAAAAAAATTTGGTTTGAGGTGAGTAGGAGGTAATGAGGAGGTGAGGGGGACCTGGGTTTAAGCTGGTGGGTGCTGAGGGGGAGGTGAAGGGGGTGCGGTGGGAAGCTAATCTTAAAAAAATTGGGTTAAAAATCACGTAAAAATGAACGAATAACTATGTGATTCGAGGGGGAAGTGAAGGGGAGCCAGGGGCTGTTGAGGGGAAGCGAAGGGGAGGGAGCGGGGTGGCTAGGACTTTCTTTTATTCATACAACTATATAATATAGGAAGATATATGCCCTTATGTCACTGAGTGTATCAATGTATTTACGTATATATATTATGTATATGTATCCCTCTGTGTATGTATATATTTATGTATGTATGTTTGTACGTAGTTATGCATGCATAAACCAATTCTTGTATGTCCGTATTTATGTATTAATTAACTGATGTGTACATAGATGTCTTTGTCTTTGTGTAAGATTTCAATAATGATCGTATGTACACAAGAATGACTGCACGTCTGCTAGGATGTCCGTATGTATAAATGTATGTATTAGAGCGCGCGGTGGCTCAGTCGGCTAGATCGTGGGTTGGCACGCGGGTCGACTGCGGTTCGATTCCCGGCCTTATTCGTCGCTATACGAGCAAGTATCACTGTGATTCCCACATGGGCTTTTTCACCTCGCAATGCTCCTCGTGAAGGGTTGGGCGACCTTCACGCAGCAACAGTCGGCCTACTTTCCCCCTATCCCCCTCCCGGTAATGTGCAGGCCTCCCATCCCTATCCCTGTCCCTTTTCCAAGTGTCAAGTGCCTTGAGTAGTGGATCCTCATGATACCCGGACGTAAGACACTATAATATACAAAAAAAAAAATGTATGTATTCAAGTATATAAATATATGAATACATACACAGGACGTTCAGTCATTTTCGTGTACATCCGAAAATTATTAAAATCATTCACAAAGACAAACATCTATATGCTATACAGTGCTAGATAATAAAAAAAATAAAAAATAAAAATATTGATTGCATTAGTTAAATGCATTGTTGATAGCATTAGAAGTATTTTTAACTCCAATTGCATATCTATTCATATTTTATTGCACGCATTCAACTGCTTACAATATATGCAATCACCAAAAATTCATGAAAAACGTTATACAGTATAAACAACATCATTCAAGAGGTATTTTTTGCACAAATTGTCCATCAGCTTCGTATAAACTAATAATTAACATGTACACATAAAATAATACTTTGAACTACCTATGAAACAACCACCTTATCTACACTAGGGATGGGCATGTATTTAGTATCTAAATACTTAAATACGTGATTTTAAATACTTTGAAGATTTAAAAAAGTGTTCAAATACAGTACTTAAATACGTAAATGCAGTATTCAAATACTAAAGTTAAATACGTGTATTTTTAGATCTGCCTCAAACTACAGTATTTACAAATGTGCATTTTTAAATACAGTATTTTACAATACAGTACTTATAAATACAGTAGTTAAATAGACATTAAAAACATTATTCTCTTTATATATTTTTGAGCACAGGTATAAAATATAACATCCTGAGACATTCTATCTGTAACATAGCGCTTGACCAGTAAAAAACATACTTGACAATCTATTTTGTCTTTGCCCTGGAATACTCTCAGTGAATCAAGACTATTTTGTCCTTGTTCAGCCTATTTCAATGAATACGATAACATTTTAGGTGACACACGACTTAACTAGCAGTTTGGCAAGTATATTCTACAGTTTACAGGTCGTATGCTGTAAAAAAGCCCGTTAGGAGTATTTATTTAATGATTATGTTGAAAAATCTTTAAAATAAATAATGTACTTAATGTGCATTTAACTACTGTACTTATACATATAGTATTTAAAAGTACCGTATTTAAAAACGAGGATTTATACATACTGTATTTAAATGTGCATTTACAAATACCGTTATTAAGGTACTGTATTTGAATCCGAATTAATAAATACGCATTTATAAATACTACATTTAAAGATAAAGTATTTCCAAATACAGTATCTTATAGTATCTTATTGAAAATTGTATTTAAGCATTTAAAAGTGCATCTTGCCCAGCCCTGATCTACACATCACTGTAATTTAAATACATGACTCTGTATTAGCTGATAATGAGTTTGTGTAATATAATGTAATGATAACTTTGTAGGTTTAATGATGTACATAAATTGTACATTATATCCTTAAACGAGCAGCTTAAGGTAAATATTTAACTCAAAATGAGGCACTAAAATTCAGTAGCATACGACATTCATTTCTTCGATTGAATGAACACACACGACGTTTAATAAAAGCAATGTCTTGACATGCGATAAGAAAAATTTTAGGGGGTTCAATAATTGTTTTAAAAATAGGTGTAATATCAAGTATAAAATTTAGGTCCACATAAACATAGTTATTTTAGCAAAGTTATAAATGAATAAAAATTAGGATTTCCATGACTTGGGGTCAGATTCAACACTTTTAATGAGCCTGCTGCTAGGGTATTTTATCAAATATGATACAAAATCAAATATCATTGGATATTCCTATTCTCTTGACATCTTTGCTACAACAGCACGTTTAAGCAACAAGTTTTTGATTTCGTAATTTAACATTCCTACGCAAAGTTTTTATCTCTTATTTGCATAAAGCTAATGATCTCAGTAAATCTTCATTTTTTAATTCTTTTTTATTACCTCTTCGTTCCATAATTATTTAAATACTCCTTACATTTACGTAATCGACCCATAACGTATTTTTATCCTCTATTTTTGCTCTTATATCTGTGTCCACATGTAATAGTCACATCTCGTATTTACATTTACTCAAGTATTTGTTTGTACATTGACTATCTTTCATATATTCTTTCCTAATTCGTTTATGATCATTACTTAAACTGAATAGTGAACGACAACTTGGAAAATTATTATACAGAAAAAAAAAAATTTGAAGCCTGACTTTACCAAGATTGTCTTGACATTTAACTGCTGATGGCACGAATTTTAAGTTCAAAATTTACTTATCCATCCCCTGAAGGCAACATGTATGTAACGCAATCAGGTATTGATTGCGTAAATATACAATGCAATCATGGTTGATTGTATCCTTCTCAATGCCGCACTCAAAAGGTCTGTTGCATATAAAAAATGCATTCAAAACTTCTGTTAATTGTAAGTATTTAGTCGGTATATGTCATGTTACATATACGATATGAAGGACTATAAGCTGATAAATAATTAATATAAAAACTGTATACATATGTACAATTCTGCAGACTATACGAACATATTGAGTTGATAAATATATCTTCGAGCTTAATAATAATATGTATGGATGAGATCATGTTGATTGCATCAAGAAAATGCATTATTGGCAGAGTCAAAAATGTTGTGCACTTTAATTGCTTATGAATTAGTATTTGATTGCATGTAATCAATTGCTTATAGTACATGCAATCAGCATGAATTCATAAAAAAATTTATTTGTCATACATGCAATTATTAAATTAACATTTTTCTCACGCATTGACCCTCATAATTTTGTAAACTAATTACTCATAGAATTACGTAAAATAATATTATCAAGTATGTGATGAAAAACCTCTTATTTACAACAGAGTATTGTTTGAATACACCACTCTATATATATCTTTATTCTATATTCATCATCGCCCTAAGGCTCAGACATGGCGTTTTGACAACCATTGTTGTATTACGCCATGCGTTATGTATACGGTAGTGTAATTGAGCGGTATTCATTAATCGGTAGAAGGAACTGTGGGTTAGAAAACATTCAACCCCCCCCCCCTCCTTAAGAAAAAACTTTTCTTTAATTGAAAAATTTTTGCCCAAGGTGGGAATCGAACCCCGGCCATTCAGATCTGTAGGTAGACGTGCAACTGAAAAAGCTATCACGCGGCCCCACTCTATATTTACAGATAATGATTTTAAGTAGGATAAAGTGAAGTAATGAGTTACTTGGTCGGAAGTTGTACTTCAATCGGCTGTCAAATACTGAAACAAGCAGTTTATAGTTAATTCTGTAATTTACTTTATAATAAGATAAAACCGACGTTTAATAAGAGCAAAGACTAGACATGCAGTTAGCAGATTCATAAAAGGTTTATTAAACAATCATAGTAAAGGGTTAAAATCAAATATGAAAGTCAAGATTACATGAAAAAAATTCAGCACAATAAGCGTTAAAGGAAAACAAATATTCTAATGACTACAAGTATAAATAATAACTTTTAATAAGCTCACCTCTAACTTGTTACATTTATTCGTATCCAAAATTTAGGTTGGCTTAATAACTTACATACAACCACAGCTGCCTGATATTAGTATATTCATAGTTCATATAAATAATATAAAAAAAAATACAAACGAATTTACATCTGAGCTTTTACTTATTTAAATCTTAGCTAACTCGGTTAATAATGTTATATCGACGTAATTTTACAAGCATACAGATCCTAAATTAGTTCAGAAACTTAACGTAATTATTTAAGTCATGCATAAGTAAAGACTGGTCGAAACTTCATCAGCTAGATCCCAAAAGATTTTTTTCACCATTAGTTCCAATGACTAATTTAAGTATATATTGGTCTCTTCTGTTTTATACATGTTTTCTATGTTATTATATTTCCGCGTAACAACAATCAATCCTAGCTTCTTACCTTTGAAGAAAGTACAATTTGCATACAGTTTACTCGTTTAGAACAAAAACATAAAAATTGGTCGCAAATCGGATGATAAATATAGTTCATCAGCGAAAAAATTACAAAGATGTATAGGCTATTTTTTTCAATATATATTTAGACTTTGAACTCATGAGCCCTTCAAAAATGTGCAAGTGAGTTAGCCTTATCAGTTTTTATGACGATAGATAGATAATGAAATTTTTAGACGAATTAAAAAGTTGTGAGAACATAGCAAGCTACTTTAGGGACTAGGATCAATAGAAGAAAATAAAATACGAAAAAGGCATCACAACTATGAATCATGGAGCTGAAATTTAATCAATTTTTTAAGTTAATCAAATTTCAGACCGAAAAAGCGTATGAATTTTAAAACGGTCAGAAAATTACGCCAGTATAGTAGCAGTTCAACGAAGTCAAAAATATTATTCAAATTGCTTTGATGCAGTCGGCTAAATTCAAATCATCATCACAAAAAATACAAGTATCAAACGAAATTTTTTTCAGTACATTCTACTTGTTTCTGATTTAAAAAGACAAAATAATCAACGTTTTTACAAGGTTTTCTGTAGATAAAGCATGTAGTCTTAAACCAAAATGTTTTACTTGATTTATTAAATAGCAAAGGTTGCGAGATGATGGTTTCAGTTGGAGCATATTATAAGCAAAGGTCGCAAGATTGCTGTTTGAAACATATAGAATATTATTTCGTTGCTGGCCTGCAAATATTTATATTACCTTTTATAGTCACGTTCACGTTTAAACAAATCATCTCGATGAATATAGACTGGAAAACCATCAAAATGGTGGGTTAAAATTAACCATTGTCATAAAAATGGTATTTAACTTTCAATTTTTACTTCAATGTAACAATTATAATATAGAGGTAATGTTTGATAGTGTATTTTATAAGGCTTCGGTTCCTTGATTCTTGAAGGACACTTCAATGTAAGGAACATGTTTTGTCATCCACATTAAAATATTTACTTATTTAGACAGGTGTCTCGTTCTGCAGTTAATTTGGTGCTAGCTTACATGCAAAACAAGATGGGGAAGTATTAAAATATTACATAGAATTCAATATCTAACGTCTATTTGTCATACTGTCTCCATTTAGTAATCAGTAAACTTATAGATTCGCAAGACATGCAAGATAGTGATCATATGTCAAGAATAACAGCGCTTACTCGAGGGTCGCGATATAGCGGTACAAGAAACATAAGACATCATACGCTTGGCCTTCAATCATAATTTTTAATTTACGTTATTATTTTTGTGTCGCACAAAAGTAAAGATTAGTCCAGATGTCGATAGCCAGATCCTAAAGGTTTTTGGAAATTAACCTACAAGGCAAAGAGTTTCTTTTATAAATTTTGCTATGTTCGAACTAAATATCTATTATTTTTTTGCGATTTTGTACTACATTTTTGTTGTTACAATAAGCCTGCGTAACAATATTCAATTCTGGCTGTATCCATGCCCAAAGTTTAATTTGCACACAGTTAAATCGTTTCACATAAAAACAGAAAGTTTGTAGCCGTTAAGCGCAAAAGCCCTCTATAAAATGATTGAGACAGTTAACCTTATGAGTTGGTGTAAGTCAGTGCGACGATAAAGGGAAGACGCAATTATTTGATAATTTATGAAAATGTATGACAACAGAAAGACCCAAAGAAGGCCTCATTAGATAAAAGACAGTAAACGTCAAAAAAGCGGTCACTCCTATAAATAATTAAGCTAAAATTTACGCCAAAGGATTTAAGTTCATAGAAAACAGTATTAGGCTATCAGTAAATAAACAGACTAAATATCGAAATCAATTTATGCGTAATTATCCAAAGTCTCTTGCTTATAATGTTTTTAAGCTACCCTTGAAGAATATCCATTGGCAAGGGTTGCGAAATGGCGGTTTTAATTAAAGCATAATTTAAGCAAAGGTCGCGAGTTTGCGGTGTAAAAAACATGAAATATTATCATGCCACTGGCCTGATAATGTTTATGTTACCTCCTATAATCACGTTTGAGTTAAATTAAATTATAATAATAAATATGGGCTGAAGAACGATCTGTATTGCAAAAGCAAATTTACCACTGTTATAAAAATAGTAGTAAGCCTTTATATCTAGTACGCTACACTACACTTTACCTCCTTACAAATCAGTTTATTTAAATTAAATGCAAATACTTTGAAATTTTTACTAGGTCTTAAGCCTTCCTAAATCAGGGAGAAGCGTTCAGACATTGGACCATCTTATGGACCATCTAAATACAATATTTAGGAAAATCAATAATCACATATCACATATATTACAATGATAAGTGACAATCCTATATAATAACCAAACGCTTTTTTCCCTCCTTTTTGTCTGGTGGCAGCCAGTTAAAAAAAAATTGAAGTAAATTGTCATGTAGGCAAGGAACAAGCTATTTTATCTAGTACGCTACACTACACTTAAATTCATTACACGTCAGGTTATTGAACTTTTCTGCAAAAAAACTTTCGTATTTTTACTAGGTTTTAAACCTTCTTAAATAGTGGAGAAGCGTTCATACATAAAATTATTTTATGGACCATTAAAATACAGTAATAGGAAAATCGATGATCACATGTTACATATATTACAATGATAAGTGACAATTATAAATAATGACACAAGATTCTCTTTACCTGTTTTTTTTCTAGTCGTAACCTGTTGAAAAAATCGAGGTAAATTGTTGTGATGTAGGCAAGAAACAAGATTTTTTTTAATGACACTTTTTTTCATCATAGTGGGTATTATGAGCATTCGTATACTAGGAAACTCAGTTCTCTTATTCCGAACATTATAAGTCTTAAAGTGAAAAAAAGATCGAGAAAATTATTTGTTGTTTCTAAATGCTTCTATATAATTCTTTCAATGGTAACTCGTGTTTAAGAGATAACAAAGAAGATTTTGTATTTAAGATCGGTGCTACCAGTCTCTGCAGGTAACTATTCCTTTGTTGAAATTTTTTATTTCAAATTGAATACAAAATCAGCAGACCCAATATTACATGCTCTAGACAATAGCATTGTTTAATAGTATACGAAGTAAGGTGTTAACCCATGAGCACCAAACTTAATAATTCTTATACAAAAATTTAAAAAATAATTTTTTAGCATGAATTTTTCAAGATTTTCTTGACATCTAACTCCAAAACTACTGTGATATTATATAATGTTTCTACCTGGGGTATGTGACCTTGGGTTTTGCTAATCATGCATCAATTGTTAAATAAACAATAAAAAGATGTTTTGTTTCCGACTAGCGCCGATGGCACGAATTTTAAGCTCAAAATTTACTCGTGCCTCCCCTGAAGGCAACATGCATGTAACGCAATAAGGCATTGATTGCGTAAATATATAATGCAATCATGGTTGATTGCAACATTCAGAATGCTGCACTTGAAATGTCAGTTTCAGATAAGAAATGCAATCAAAAGTTCTGTTAAATATACAAATTTAGTCTGTATATGTCATATCACATATAAGATATGTAGTGCCATAAGCGGATAATAAAAAAAAAAACTGTAGACATATGTACAGTACTGCAGACTATACATAAACATCAAATTGTTAAACATATTTTTGAGCTCAATAATAAAATGTACAGATGAAATCATGTCTATTGCATCAAGAAAATTTATTGTTAGCAGAATCAAAAATATTGTGGACTTTAATTGCTTATATATTGGTATTTGATTGCATGCACCATATAACTGCTTATGATATATGAAATCACCATAAATTCATAAAAAATTTTATTTGTCATACATGCTATCATTGAAGTAAAATTTTTTGCTTGAATTGACTGTAAGATTTTTGTAAATTAATTACTTATACGTTTATGTAAAATAATAACATGTTTCTGATTAAAAAAACACCTTATTAGGAACAGAGTATTATTTCAATACACAACTCCATATTAGCAGATGATAATTTTGTGTGAGATAAAATAGCAATATGTTACTAGGTTGAACGGTGTACTTTTATTGTTTGTCAAATCCTTAAACAAGCAGCTTATAGTCAATTCTAATATGTACATTATAATGCGAACCAACAATATAATGATAAATGACAATTTGATTAATTAATCCTACACATACGACTGCGAATAATGGCAAATACTCGGCATGCGATCATTAACATGATGCACACAAAAATAATGTTCTATAATTATTTTATTACATTTTTGTTGTAATTGTAGCTCTTTTCTGGCATATTCGAAACTAGAAAATCGCAAAATTCTTTAAATATTAATCTATTATATGTAAAGGGATAAAAAGAAAAAAAAAACTCGTATTGGAAAGAATTTGTTTTTATTTTCGTAATTATTGTACATTTCCTGGGAATATTAATCGATCTTTGAGCAGTATTTTCGTGGTAAACAAGGCAATTAACAGTGAATTTCACATTGCATACTACCAGCTTACATTTGCTAATCTTAATATTTTTAAACTTTATATTCATAATTTTTATGCAAAAAACAGAAATTAACCTACGTCTATGCTTATATTTACCCAAATCTCAGTTTATTTTGTTGATTATGTTACAACGACATAATGTTACAACTATAAGTATTTCAAGGTTTAGAAGGTTGTCTTTGGACTGTTTTTTTTTAAGAATATTAGGTACTTTTATTATATTCCAATAAAAAGAAATTCAGTTTGCACACATTTTGGTGGTAAAAAAAAGAAGAATAGATCCACGGAAAAAATTACCAACCTTTTAATGTATTTACTTATAATTCCAACCTTAAACGTAGTATTTTGCATAACAGGATGCAAATGAATCTATTGAAACGATTGAGAAAAAAATTGGAAACTGTAAAGATTATGTCAATAATTTCTTAAAAAGATGACAAGCAAATCCACGTTTGAGGTTTTTAGTACGCAGATCCAGGATACTGTGTAAATAGTATCATATAATATTATTGTTACAACTTAAAGGATCTTACAGTACATGAACATTAACATGTATTGTATTTTCTAAAAGCAAAAGGTACTTCTATTCGTACTGTTCAATTTATTAGCGACTATTCTCCAGAGATCACAAAAATTACGCATGTCTTAATATTAAGTAAAGCTGCAATTGGCATAAATTTAATAACAAACAAAAAAATTATACACAATATAGAATAAATGACTCATACTTTAATTTATATAAGTATAAAGATTACGTTAAATGTCGTCTTTAGTATAACAGGCACAAGAGGCATAGGAATTATTTCCAGGTTCTTTTTTTAAATAAATATGATAAAACGTTCATATTAAAATTTTGTCGTTTTTTTACGTCTTAAAACTACTTGTAATACATCGATTTTATTATATAACATGATGTATCATATTTTAGAGAATTAAACGTGTAAGAATGTTTATAAAAATTATTACTCTTCATGAAAATTTGTCTCCCTACTAGTGTCAAGCTTAATTGCCTGCTTTACAAGCGTCTAAACTTTAGAAAAATTAAATTAGAAAAGAGTAGGAGATAATTATAATCCCTGTCAGTATTGTTCAATTGATACCACTTTTTTACCTTTAATATTATTTTCAAAAAGATGATATATAGTAAGCAGAATTATATTTTTGGATGTAACATTATCGTTGATTTTCTAGAAGTTGTGCTCGAACTTGCGCGACCGCTCGGCCTTTGAGTCAATGAGTCAAGCTAATTGTGGTTTGTATGTCACTAGATGATTTTCCTACCAGACCAATAATAGAATCTTTCTCTTCTTTGGACCACGCTCTTCTAAGACTGGTATCTTGATGAAAGTCTACAAGTGAGAGAAATTTTCTATTTTTTACAAAATTCCGTAAAACTCTAGAACAAATCTGAATATGATCGACAAGAAACTGTATATAATATCTTACATTGTTTTGTCCTTTTCAAATTTTTTTAGGCTTCAGCTGTATTTCACTATCATCAGATAATCCATCACTACTGGGGTAGTACTTCTCTAAAAGCATAAAAAATACTTATATCAGGAATGGAAAGGAAATATAAACAATAAAGGAGAAACAGATACATAAACTTATGTATGTATGGTGGGATAGAAGAGAAAAGAAGGAAAGAGAAAGCAAATGCCAAGAGGAAACCTTAAATTATTACGGAATAAATTATTTCACAACAATAGAGTACTAAAATAGTATTATTGCTTTTACGAAACGGTGAGAATAGGGCTACTTCCGGTCAAGGTAGGCAAAGTAGTACATTTCTATATGTAGCAGAAACAGATAAGGCATTCAAGAAATATACATCTTTCATAATAAAGATGTGAAGACAAAAACAATAATAAATTAATGACTATAATAAAACACTAGTACACAGGTCATGACTGTATACTAATCAAGGTTAACAGGCATCAGACCAATGGCCCAGACGAAGAACCGTACACGTCTCTACTTTCCGACGAAGAACCGTACACTCAACTACTTTCCGACGAATAATCGTACACTCAACTACTATCCGACGAATAATCGTAGATTTAACTACTTCATAACGAAGAATCGTATATGCAACTAGTTTCCGATGAAGAATTGTTGATGCACAATAATTTTGTATTCTTGCTTGGGAGTCACTTGCTTCATTATTTAAAATGTTTCTGTAAACGGCAGACTTTATTTTTCTTTTGTTCGATATAATTCGCCAATTATGCTCATTCCGATTATCACAACAGTCCCTTTGGCGTTGCTTCACAAGCGCTCTCGTTCTCATTAGTGACTGCCCTCGAGAGATGCATATTAGTAGGGAAAACGACTATTAGGCCTTCACTTTGTGCTTAATAGAACACGACGCTATTTGTTAAGAAAAAATAGTCATCAAGCAATTAGACAATTTTTCAACAATGAGACAAAAAATTTTCAAGGCAGGAACGTTACTGTTTTGCTTAAAAAGGCTTGAAAATGCTATAGAAAAAAAAAAAATTTATAGGTGAGATTTTTACATAAAAAATCACCTGAGAAACCATCCGAGAACATTCCGTAGGGATATATACATCTATCTTACTATATATACGTATATAGTTGTAAGGACTGTAATTTCCTCCGCCCCCCTCTCCCACCCTCACTACCACTCGCCGCCCTTCAAGTAACGGGAGTATTCTTTTGATTTTTACGTGTTTTTGACGATCGTCACTTGTTACCTCGCCCCCCTCATCCCCCCTCACCCCCTTGCGATTTTCTCGCCCCGCTTCTCAAATTCTTTTGTTTTTTCCGTGATTTAACGTAAAAAAAATTTTTCTTTTCTGAATAGCCCCTCCTCAGGCCCTCCCTCACCACACCCTTACCTCCCTCCTCAGGGACTTAGAAAATTTTTCAGAACTATGTATATATAGTTGTAGGAAGTTTAATTGTCTCAGCCCCCTCTCTCCCTCCTCGCCCCTCTCCCAAATTTGATTGTTTTCTTCGTGATTTAACGTAAAAAACTATTTTTTTTCTCTTAGAAGCTGTATTTTTTAATTTCATACGAAAAATTAGTTATATCAATTATCTATTTAATATTTTATGGTGATTTTTCCACTCCACCTTGCGGTAATCATCCAGGAGCGCTTTTTTTTAAGTGGTTCCCTAATTACCTTTTTATATATATTTTATTGTATAGTTCCATGAAAATCAATTTAATATATATATATATTTCGTATACATGAAATAATTTTTTGGTTTGTTGTGAAATTAAGGTGAATAGGCCACATCCACTTTTTTAAATTTATTCTTTAATATTGAAAACCTTTTTTAAAAATACCTTAGTGATGTGATTGAACTTTTATTTGTGTTGTGTGTATTATTTACTATCTATTATATTGTAATTTTTTACCATTCCTAATTGTTACCTTCAAATACTTCCTCCCAAACTATGTTTTCAACAATGTAACCGTCGCTTGAATTTAATTGTATAAAGATATTAGGATTCTTACATCTAGACAATGCTACATATAATTGACCATGAGAAAAAAGAGGTTTGTTAAAATAAAAATCGATTTTATCAAAACTTTGAGATTAAGATTTATTTATTGTTATTGAAAAGGCTAAAACAATAGGAAATTTTTTTCTGTATAAAATAAAAGGTAAAAAAGAGTTATTTTCAGAACATAATGTTATACGTGGTATAAAAACTTCATTTCCAATTTTTTCCCCTGTTATAATTCCTGCTCCAATGTTCAATTTATATAATTTCAATATTTGTAATGTTGTACTATTACAAAGTCCATCATTAATGCTTAATTTCTTATTACTATTGCTACTGCTCCGATTTTTAAATTTAGTTCATGTGGTGGAAGACCTCCTCAAATATTATTCAAAACTTCTGTTAGAAAATCAATATAAATGTCATCGTCTGATTTGTCAACACCTTTGTAAGTAGCTTTATCTATACTGCAGTATGTTACAATATTTCCTTCCATATTATTTAAAACTTTATTATTTAGAAAATATGTATATTCATTGGTTATCGCTCATTTCTCCGATTTCATTATTCCGATTGACCATTTTTTTGACCACCTAAAATTCCGAAAAAAAATTTCGCGCATCCAATTTTCTGACGGAATTTTTTCCGAAAGTGCAACTTCCGCCGAAAAAAATAAAAAAATATAGCACTTTTATGGAGAAAATAATAATATATCATGTTTCTGAAAAGGATTATTTATTAGACGCGTGTGGTTAAGAATTATAAGGACACATTAGCAGCAATTGACCGCAAAAACAATAATTCTTCCCCCTTTATTTTATAGTCCTCGTAGTCTTCGCATATTCGACGTAGCCGGTGATGTAGGTCATGCCACTTTTGCTTTGGAGCGGTCTTGACTTTTCGACCAAGACGCAACTCAGTCACTATTATTTCCGTATCTGCCTGCTCCTTTGGCATTTCAGAAAGTGCAGAATAAAGGTCCGGGTGGTATTTGCCTACTACGATACGAAAACGATTGTGCCACCCTTCGCTCAAGTTATTAGTTTTGTGCGATCCTACGAGTGCAGCAGCATGCTGATTCCACAGACTTTGATCATAACGGGGTGGAACTGCTCTCCGACGACCCCTCCCCGGCTTTCCGATGACGTACGTTTCACCAAAATAGTCGATAACAGGAAGAATATCATCGTCGACTTCGTTTTCCAAGAGACGGAAAACTCGAGAGACATCCTCGAGAGGAACGTACGCTAAAGCCAGGATCATATGCATATGAAGTCGGAGCGTCTCATTTTCGGGATCGCAGTATGATTCTTGTAATCCGGTAGCCTGTATTTTTCTATATACAGATTGAGATAGGTGAAAGAAGCAACATACTATAGGTATCTCAGGAAAAACTTCAGTACAAGCGTTTATGATAGCTTTTTCGAAATCTGTGATAATTTTTCCTGGTTCACAATTGTGGATTCCGTAGTCAGTAGCAGCATCTCGAATGGCTTTCAGAACAGTTACGTACTGACTCGTTTCTTTTGAAGAAAGAAGGGCGTACACTAGTGGCAAAGCAACGATTTCGACGTCTCCGGTACGCTTACGACGCTGGACTGTGCCAAATACAGTGAAAACTTGCGTAAAAATGGTTGGGGGAGACCTATCAGTAATATGTTTAATTAAATTGTGATACATTAAAATTTTTACATTACAATTCGAATTAAAAGTCTTACTTTAAATGTACCGTCCAAAAACCAAATGTTGCTTCGGAAAAGAAGGTCCAAGTTTTTCCTTGTGGCGAAGACAAGAACACGAGCATCGGATTTCCCGGAGTCATGTATAATAAATTTTTCATCCGTAAGAGTTCTTTGATATCGTGGAGGTAGTTCATCGAAGTCAGATAACGATTTTGGATTTGGAGGTTGGTTCGAACTTCGAACCCGTCGTAATGACTTTTTAATGTTTTCCCTCAGCGGAAGTTGACTAAGCACTCCTACACAGTAAATAAAAAGTGTAAAGCAACCATGTAATTTAATTAATACAAGCGAATACGCAAGGACGTACCTTCCGAAACACTAGCTAGTTCCGTCCGAAGTAACTTAGCTGGAGGTTGTTCAGGATGGTCTTCAGCTTTACGCTTTAAGTTACACTTAATTTTTTCAGCTTCGCATTCGTTAAAATTAGGAGGGTGGGTATGGTCGTTCACAGCAGGACGTTTAAGCACAACTAGAAGTTCTCCAGGACCGGGGTTATTCGTCAAGGCTCGCGCAGTGCACTCTTCTGAAAGTCGAAGCCTTTTACATTCCCAGTGACGCTTGTCTCTAATTTTCTTGCTGTAATAGTACACATGACCATCAAGCAAAAGCTTGTTTCCAACAATTTTAGCGGTTTCAGATCATGATAATCAGAAACGTATAAGAGAGTAAACAAATAGAAAATATTAAGGTGCGAAAGTAAAAAAAAACGTGTAAAAGTATAAAAAACAGTGTAGAACGGTATGTAAGGGGTACCGTAAAAAAATGTATATAATGGTAAACAAGAAACGTAAATAAATGAAGAAGGGGCTGCTATAGCAATACAAAAGTTCAAAAGATTCCTTCGAATGAAGACTATTTAAGTTTTTTTCGGAGTCTTGCGAATTCGGTGAAACGGCTGATCGGAAAAAAAAGTATCGGAGAAATGGAATCGGAAAAAAGGTCATCGGAAAATTGGAGTCGGAAAAAATAACATTACGATAACCTTGATATCGTTCCAAATATTTTCGAATTTACATGTGTAGTAATCCAATTTTCGGAAACATTGAAACTTTTGATTTGTCCATCTCTAATTTTCAATAACAATAATTTTGAGAATCATTGGTCTATTGATCGCATGTTTATTTGTAATATATAACTATTTAAAAAAGGCCATAAATATGATGATTAAATCGTTTCAGGAATTATTATACTTCGGTTACTATTTTTAACTACAGGCAGAATTTGACAAAAATCTCCACCTAACACTATTAATTTATTTCCAAAAGGCTTATTATCATTATCACACAAAATTTTTTCATTAATATTTTTAATTCTGTATAAATTTTTGCTGACACATAGTTTCTTCTTCTATATTCTGGATAGCCATTTTTTTTAATGTATGTATATTCACGAAAATCTTTTGAAAAATTTTTGTTGACAAATTTTGTGATTTTTCATTAAACATACAAATTATGAGGACCATGTAACATGTTTTTAATTACTAATTTTTTTAATGTTTCATCATTTGAATGAATTTCAGCAGGAATATAATTACCAACATCATCAGAAGTTATTTCTTTATTATCAGGATGCAATGTTACTAGTATATAAACATGTGGTAGTTCCCATTTTTGAAATTGAATAGAGTAAATTTAAGATATGATTTTGTTAAATAAGTAGTTTTATGTAATATCATCCAAAGTTAATTGTAATTTCGTATGAAACAATCGGACTGTTATATTTGGTATATCATTTGGTAAAGTGTTCTTTGGAAAATTTTTAATACATCATTAATCTCTCTCGATTTCGGATTACACGTAACAGTTATAAACAAATCCGGTCCACCGCATTTTCTCATAATAGCCATTGCATCTTGATAATGCTGTTGCATATATCGAGGTCCAACCATGTACGTTGAAGGTAAGATAAAAAGGTTTCCAATCTTTTCTTCTTGTTCAAAATTTTGTGTAACGTTAGATGCACTATTCATAACATGATCCAATAATTCTTGATAACATTCAATACGTAAATTTTTTTGATTATTTCTTAA
>JAPYYV010004147.1:0-12533 GCA_030522625.1 Copidosoma aretas
CCGCATTTTTTATTGAGCTCTGTTATTTCGCAAGGTGGTATCTGCAAACATTTGTAACATTTACTTGAACATCTATGATCACCAATGTGCCAATAACTTATGTTGCACGGTATACAATGGCCTCTGCTGCCACTCACTCTAATCAAATTTAATATTGGTTCGTAATGATTTTGTCGCTTATAGTATATTATACGCAGCGTATACGTCACTTGACCGTTTGTATCTAAAACTAAACGGGTACTGTCATATAATGGTGAAAAACCGCGACCAAAGTGTGGAAAAGCATACACAACAATTGTTGTGGCTAGATTTGCAAAAATAATTTGAAAATTGTGAATTTCCTCCAGTCCACAACCGGTTTTGGGTATTCGAACGTTAGAGAAATTTAAAATATCAGTTGCTGCTGTTTTTTGCGTGGGTCCCTTGGTGCGACGAATAAGATTCCAATAATCATGCAGCTTATATGAGCGTATTTGTCCCCTTACGGCATAAGCATAGGCTGCAGCCAAAGATCGTGGTAAACAAAGATTATCATCGTGATCACTGATGTTTAGTATCGATCTTTTATTGACGGTTTCCTCGGTCAAACGTACCCGTCAATTTCCCACAATACCTTTCACTATAGCACAATTAATGTTTAATAAACTTTTAGCATTAAAATCATTCGCACTTTTCACCGCACCAAATAAAAGTTTCCACAAATCATTAACTTTAAAATCTTGTACAGGCCGAAATGACAACCAATGAGGTCCGTGATTAAAATTTTCAGAATTTATCGTTACACCAACAAAATCGGTCGGAGTACTCTTGTCACATATATGTCTATGTAAATCTTGTATACAACCCTGATGACAATCATGATGATTGATATCTCCAGGTGGTGATAACATTTTTCCGCGTGTTTCGCGACCATCGCATCGACAACGGCGATGTCGTCGTGTAGTTTCGCTGTCCACGATAAAGCACGGACGTTGGTTCCCCTCTCCTCTTTTTAAAGGATTATCTGTAAAAAATATGTGCATATACATACAGATTTAAAAAAAAAAAAAAAAAAAAAAATCAGACAACATTTACATTCGTCTTCGGCACTACTAGTATTACTGCTACTTGACGACTCTGAATCGGTCACTTGAAGTAACGTTGTTGTTAGTACTTGGTTGACTTCATCTAAAGTAATACCAATGATGAAAAGACAAAAAAAGATAAGTTAATCATCCTATGACGTGACGTGGTACCACTAACTACTTACCAGCGACGGACTCCATTCGTTTTGGTGCTCGCAATATTCTGAATGTCCATGGTTCAGACTCTTTACACGTAGATATTGTTAACTCCGATTCATTTTTACCTACAAATATTGGTATGGTATGTCCAAATTATTATTAAAATATATATGTTCCCTGCGCAATACTCCCCTTAATGTTTTTAAATATTGTTTGAGATTAATGGGCTAAAAGTAAGAAAATGAATTCGTATAATGAATTTAAAAAAAAAGGATATTGTTTCTTACTTACCACTGAAAATTTATTTTCTATTGACAACATCATTTCATCTCTGTCCACATCGGAAAGCATGCGTTGTACAACTGGAGAAATTTTTTTAAGATTTTTAGAAATGATTAAATATTTTTTTTACAGTTATGTCATACTTATGATATCGATGAAGTAATACTTTTGCCAACGTTTCATTTCTATAACCACTTTTCTGGACAGCCTCAATGACAATGGAAAACGCAAATATGTTGTCAAAGAGACCACTCTCATACATGTCAACGACAGTCTCAGTATGACAATGTAAAATTAAAAATATAATTTTCTACGGAGAACCGATACATCTAATTTATTTAAACCACGACGCCACGCTTCACCACACATGGTACCCAAGTGTGGTCTGCTAGTATTAGCGATGCGCAGAGCGCACCGTATGATGGATGCCAAATGAATTCGACTGACTGTATCCATACTTCTCCACGATCAAATACTATACTATAAATCAGTGCATCTAATTTCTCCTTTTATAATGAAATCTTTGCAGTTGCTTTGACAAGAAAGAGACAGAAAGAAAGAAAACATACGGTCTCGCTATGAAAAAAAAGAATTTCGCCCGTGGGAAAGAAACCTGACGTTTGTCCAAAACATTCGAACACAGAGTGCAACTTAAACAAACATCAGCACTTTATTATAATAAAAGCGTAGCTATGCGACATGTTTTATGATACTGTACGACTGGCTCAGTGTGAGCAAAGAAAATATGTATAAGGATGATTCTTGCCAGAATGCTGACGGAAATTTTGTCAGCGGAATAAAGGGTAAGAGAAGAAAATTCGCTCAATACGAGAAACACGACGTTCGAATGAATCATTTGAACAAAAGAGTATAGGTGTGCCATATATAAGATGATACAGTACCTCAAGTCTTTTGATGTCCATACAATCGTGAAAATATAATATTACATTGTAAAAAAAAAACAATCAGCAAAGAGAGGAAAACATTTTTTGCATGAAAACACGACGCGAGTAACTTAATAAGTTACGAGGAAAGGAATGAAGTCTGAACACAAGCGAATAAGGGGAAAAGAAAATACTTGGATTTCTCTGTTTTCATTAGAGTGATGTCTATATGTTTTCAAGAAAGATTTACAAAAGATATACATTCGTCACGTTCCGTTTTAGAAAACAGATGTGTGTTGGAAAAGTATTAATGTCTGCGCAGTAATTGTGCTGAGTGTAACATATTTCATTTTCTCACTTCTCTCTTAGTTGTATGTACACGACAAAAATCAGTTGGCAATATGCTCTCGGAGGATAAAGAGCCTCCAAAAGCCGGGACCAGAGAACGCGCGTAAACCACGAATTGGTGTAGTGTAAAAATTTATATATATTCTAGAAAAAAAGTGGGATTCCCTTCCTTGTGAGCTGCACAGACGCCCCCTCCCCCCTCTCTCTGAAGGTGTCGGGGCTCATTAAGACGGTCTATAGGGATTTTAGCACACACACATAAAAACACACACACACACACACACATGTGAAGCTTTTACATATGGGACTGTGAGTTTTCCTACATTTCTTTCTTCTCCCACTCTCTTCCCAACCGCCTTTCCGCGACCAGTGACACACACTTACACTACTCTATTTCGCGATACATACACATGAACGCCACTCTGGGCATGTTTGAGTGATTCTCGACCTTTCTGCAAAAAATCAGTTGGCCATATGCTCTCGGAGGATAAAGAACCTCCAAAAGCTGAGACCAGAGAACGCGCGTGAACTACAGGTTGGTGGATTATTAAAATTTATATATATTGTAAAAAAGTGGGATCTCCCTCCTTGTGAGCTCCACAGGCGCCCCCTCTTTTAAGGTGTTGCGGTTTACTAAGGCGGCCTATAGTGGTGTCATCACAGACACGCACCAACTCATATACACAAACAGACACTCACATGAAGATTTTACATAGGTGGCTGTGAGTTTTTATATATTTCTTTCTCCTCCCACTCTCTTCCCAACCTTCTGTCCGTGACCAGTCACACACACACACACACACACACACACACACACACACACACACACACACACACACACACACACACACACACACACACACACACACACACACACACACACACATACACATACACATTTACACACACACGCACACACACACACACACGCACACACACACATACATACATACACACACACACGCACAACTTCATTGCGCGACACATACGCATGAGCGCCCCTCTGGGCGTGTTAAAGTGAATCCCTACCGTTCTGGCGTCGAGGCCGAGTGGTAGGAGTTTGTTTTGACGGCCCATAGTGGTGCCATAACTACTTATAGGCTTTTTTGCTGTAGTTTCTTAGGATATAGTGAGATTTTCCTTTTTGCCTTCCCTCTACAAGAGCGTGCCAGTATGCTATATGATACTTAATCTAATAGTTACCTAGTGAACAGTTAGGAAAGGTCAAATTCTCCTGGCTGAGTAAATTATTTAAAATGTCGTGAATTACTCAATATCGAATCAGTCACGTACAGTAACATAATAATCATGTGTCGCGGTAGAGTAGTAGCTGACGGGCATGGCTATCACTGACTATATACAAGTATGTCAAAATTTGCCTAATGGATTAATAAAATATTAAAGATACCTCTACATTTTGAATACTTAATGTTATCCAATTATCAGGTATTTTGTATACTTAACTATGATTTGCACAAACAACCGATCAAAAAAGCCATTTAAACATTATCATTAAAAAATATTGTAAAGAAAATTAGTCATAATAAGAATTTTCTTTTGGTCTGAATATGTTTCTAGTCCAAAAGTGTCTTAACCCCTGAAGTTTGTCTCACTCGATAACTCGATATGTTGAGAGCATTATATATGCATAGCTTTAGGCATCAGTAAAAAAAACCGCCGTTAATTTAAATAAGTGAAGATATCAGGTTTAAATGTTAGGGATAAAGGTAGTTTTTAAATTTGTGAAGAAAATTTTTATTTTACCTTAATCGAGTTATAAAAACGAGTCAGGCAAGATTTACGTTTGTAAGGAAAGAGTTATAATTTAAAATTTATTTGAAATTAAATCAAGTCTCACAGAAAACAACCTTTAAAAAAGGTTTAAATATGTAATGCTAGTTTAAGGTCTGTAATTTCTTTCTTATTATTTCTGTACTCAAAAAGTAGTGAGATCAACAACTATATTTTGCTAATCTTGGATATGCCCACATCAGTCTGGCAGTTTATGACGAATATTATTTCGTTCAAACATAGATATTTGCAACAATTATTTGAGCATAGTCAAGCTTGGTGAAGGTTTCTTGTCCATCTTACTACTTTTCAAGACAATAATTCAGGGAAAACAAATCCACAGACCTCAAGCATGTACTGAAATTTTTTTTTTTTTAAATATACACGATTTTTTGTATATTAGTGCAAGCGTTATCGTATACGTATGTGGCTGAGATCGCCAGCCCGCTACACTGACACATCCTAGCTAGTAGTCGAAAACAAAACAATTCCCCTCCTTTTTCTCCTATCTTCTAAAATTTTTGCAATCTATACATTCCACGCTCTATAAAGGAGGTGACAAGTATGAATTTCAACAAAACTCGGACTTACTTGATATAGAGTTAGGTGCGTATGGATGCGTGAATGTAATTTAATTGTATGCACACAAGCAAAAAAAATTATATTCGAACTTTGTATCGGACGTTTAACATATATTTTTTCAATATTGTTTTCCATAAGATGTATATTATATGTACAACGAAGAAATTAATAACAAAATGTTTTTCTTTATTTTAAATAATACATGAAATCAAGTGAAAATAGCTGTGTATAGTATAATCTGAAGAGTTCCTATTAAAAGTTTTTGATATGTGTTTTTTCAGGTGATGCCATTAGAAAATAACATGAAAACTCCAACGCACTTTATTGGCTGTCCAGGAGTACTTAACATTGGAATGTTTTTTGTCGTCACTCTGTATAGTTTTGTTGGATTTTTCGGATATCTTAAATATCAAGAAGAAACAAATGGTTCAATAACATTGAATTTGGATCAAAATGATATTCTGGCGCAAGCTGTAAAAATCATGATTGCAGCAGCCATTTTCTTTACGTATGGTCTCCAATTTTATGTTCCAATGGAAATCATATGGACAAACGTTAGACATATCTTTAAGGGAAAAAAAGTTATTGCTGAGTATATGATTCGGATACTTTTAGTAACTTTTACTGTTGGCATGGCAATCGCTATTCCGAATCTTGGACCATTTATTTCCTTGGTTGGCGCATTGTGTTTATCTACATTAGGTTTAATGTTTCCTTCCATCATTGAGTTAGTTACAGTGTGGGAGCAGGAAGAAGGACTTGGATGCCTTTATTGGAGACTATGGAAAAATATTTTTATAATAGTATTTGGTATACTAGGTTTACTTACAGGTACCTACACAAGTCTACGTGAAATAACTGAAAATAGTGACTGAAATCATGTTTATTATTGAAACTAAGCTCTCATTCTTCAATTAATTTGTAATTTTAGATCGTCCACGAACACGTATTCTCTCGTGAGAAACTAATGTATACAGTTTGCATACACAGTACCTATAATTCACACGTACGTACATGTACATGTATGGCACATTCCACGTCAAGTGGCCCTTCGATCTGTCAAAAAATTGAAACGACTTAAATGTTACATTTGGGCTTCAAATGTTCGTACAAAAAAGGGCTTTTAAAAAAAAACCCGAGCACCCTATCAAAAAACAACCGATAAATCTGATTCAGTAATCTTACAATATGATTCATAAGACTTGTCTAATCTCAATAATCGCTGCAATCGAGGTAATTTGCCCTAAAACCCTTATCAACTATAAACCCTGTGCCCCTTGACCTTATAACCCTTGAAACTGCATACCGTACATCGTATAGCCCTATAAGCTTTTAAACCTCTATAATAAAAATTATCGGACGTCAATTGTAGTTGATGAATCTGTAATCGAGTATTACCATAACCTTTAAGCTCTCATAATCCCATACTAAAATATTTCCAGCCACGCATTTAAATACGCATTATGTCTTACCTGCACGATGTCCCGATTTATTCCAAAAAGTGTATTACCATGTCGTCAGTATCCAGAAACACCATAATACTCATAACTGATCAAGTCTGATTTGACATTTTATGGAGAAATGGTGTATTCTTTGAGCGTAGGGTAGTGTTAGCGTTATCCTTTCTAACTACACTTAGGTTCCACTTATGTCAGGACTTACCTGCTTAAATCAGGAAAATCTACGCAAGGAACAAATAAAAAAGGTAATTGATCTCCAAACACAGAGGCATCCTTGTCAGATACAAAAAACGAAAATTTATTCAGAGACGCGATTAGTCTACGAGATTAGAAGTACCTACGCCACAATACAAAATGAATAATTAAAAAAGAGACTTAATAGGTTTACTAGTTGAGGGGCACCTACGCCCGGTTAAAAAAAAAATTTGGGTTTTGGGATGTGAGGAGTGTAACAATAAATAATGATAGGACATATTCAGGTGTTGCTTTTTAAAAACATTGATACTTCCATATGAGTTCTGGAATCCCCAATTGTGAGTTTAACATCACTTTAAATTTTCTGTGAGCCGTAGTCAAGAATTCATAGAAAATCAAGATTTCTGACACTACAGAAGCTTTGGAAAATCTCTGTTCTGAAATTTTTTTTATGTTCTTGTGCTCCATATCTTCATAAAACAAAAATTTGATATTTGTAAATTTACTTTTTGCCTATTGTAAAAGTGACGCAACTGTCAGTATTGGATTATTTTCGGAGGCTTAGAACTTGCCAGAGATACTTCTCTTTCGAAAAAAGCGCTCATACCATTACATTTGCCCTTATTGCGGAAAATTTTCAATAATTTTACAAATACAATAATAAATAGTTATTACAAAGAATTTTAAATTGTGTGTTTCCGAAAAGGTTTTGAAATGAGTTCTGACATTGTGCTGGTAATACATGATGCTTATGCAACTTTGTAACCAGGCATAGTCTAGTACAGCGTTGTAGGGTTATGGGGGGTTCGATATTAGGATTTAGGAGCTATGATAATACGGAGATGTAAAAAGAATTAACATCCAATGATTTCGATTACAGAAGTTTTAACGCTTATTGAACCATATGGTCATAAGGTTATGGAATTTTTTAGGGTTATAAGGCCAATGGATCCCGGAGTTACTGATTAATGTGGTATTTAGGAGAAAACAGCTTTGATGCAGCGATTATTAAGATGAACAAAGTCTTATAAATCATGTTGTAAGATTACTTGATCGGATTTCAGGGTTATTATTCTAATGGAGTGATGGGATTATAGGGTTTTGTCAAAGGTCATTTAATTTTTGAGAACCCTTGCCTGCAAGAAAATTCTCAGCCCAAATTCAATATTCTAAGTCGTTTTTATTTAGGATAGATTAAGGGAGCACTGGAAGTGGAATGTCTCATATGTATGTACATCTAACGTATAGGTGTGCCTTCAAATTTGGCAGAGCAACAAATGTAGCTTTTTGATAATCATCTACTATCGTTGAAAAACAAATTCCTAACTTAATCTGAGGGTTGTCTGGGTAGATCCTATGGTCCATGTTTTGATCAATGTGTGTACATGGAAAGAACTTTTGTACAATAGGTGAATGTATCATTGCGCCACCACGCTGTACTGCGCTGGTATACAGCACTGTGTATACTGCAGAAGGCTTGTACTCTACTATCATTGCATCTTGCTCATGATCAGTTAGCTTTGGACTCTTGAATAAACGCTCTATGCAGTGCTGCATATCAAGGAGACTCGTTCTACCGTTGTACAATAGTTTTCTCTCTATACAAAATCAAGTTTTCAGACTAATTAAAGTAATTATCATCTAATAAAGCTTATGTTGGGAGGATAACTTCGTCAACGTTTACAATCGACTAGTTTGAATCTAAGAGAAAAATTTTGTGAGCATTATTAAGGTAAATGTACTAAAGCTTGGCCATCGTAGTGAGCCAATTACAAGTCATATTATGAATTATTTGAATGTTCTCACATTGTTCTAAACAGTACGGAGACAAAACAATTTTTTGCAAGTACAGGAATAAAGTTAATAACTATTATTCAAGTTGGTCGAATGTCTGAATACTTGGCCACTGTAGAAAAAAGTGGTCTATGTTACCAAAATTTAATGTCCCAATAACTGGCCGTTTTATAAGTTGTACTCAATTTACATTGGCGAATTATTGGGAGGCACAAAAAGTAAGGTTATGTAGACGGATGTCCCAATGTCTGGCCTGCCTTAAAAATTACCTCCGTTAAATACTTATTTTAAATTATTGTGGAGAAAGTTTATTAAGGTCACTTTTTAATAGGGATTACATATGACTTTTTAACTTAAATATATTTTTTCACTTATTTTACAGCTGCGGAGATTCGTGCAAATCGTTGAATTGTATCTGTGGCTAAGTATTGGTACCACTTTTTTGGTGGCCAAGCATTGTTGCATTTACCTTACTGCAGCGAGTCAAAGAAAAAAATTTAGTTTTACCCTACTGCTCTAAAAGGGGAACCTTTCTTTCCGGTGCAGGATTGGTAAAATAAAGCAAATAACCAACGGAAGGAAACAAAGGAAGCCTTAGATTCCGTGATCGTCACCCTCGGTTTCGTTAAATTTGTATGATTTAAGATTTTCTTTATTTGTTCTCGCTATGTAAGTAATAGACTATTTCTCGCCATATCTTCTTTTACGTACACCTGACACGTTCAAGATTACACACAAAGTTGTAGATCTTGATGTAATATAATTTTCTGTACCATATATTTTGCTTTATCGTGCAATGCAGATGCTTTCCAATGCAAAATTGATACAAAAACGGCGAAAAAATTGTTTTTGCCTATGCCAGAAAAGAATTAAAATACCACAACAAAGTGTTAAATACAAAGAGTTGGATGAAAAATGTAGAGCTCATTATTATGCAGCTCTAATGCAAAGTAAGTTTTTCGTTGTAGATTCACCTTGACGCTTTAAACTTCGATAATTGTTTTATGGCATATATCTTGTAAATATGACTTTGGTGAACAGAATGTATGATACTATAGATCTTATAAAAATACGCTTTTCATCTATATTAATGTCAAATCACTTTGAATAACAAAAATTATTTTTGAGTTATTCAATAATCGTTTTGTTGCATGAAACTTTCTTACTTGATACTTACTGATAAAATAATAATATACAAAGTAAGATACAATAAACTGTAAAAATGGTCTTGCAAGAAAATCCAATGACTTAAATTACATTATTTGCTCTGGCAATCCATAGATTTTTATTGCCGTACATGCAAAAGATAGTGTTTTGCATACATTTTGCCGCTCGTACCAACATGTTAAGATGTGGCTGGCTTATTATTTACATATGGAATAATAGGATGATAATTATTTTGTAGAAGTAGCAGGATCAAACTAATATTTTGTTGTAAGCCTCAAAACCAATAAACAAGTCATGAAGTATGTACAGTGTTAAGTATTAGGGACTCGATTATCATAATATCTTTACATTATCTTCATGCAGGTATATAAATGTGTAGATTAACATGAATAGGACCGACATAGATGAAAAAATTTTGCAGAAACACTTGCAGGAAAATCTGCGGAAATTCCTCCATATTTTTTTACAGAAACTGCTGGAAATCCTGTAGTTTTTTTGTAGGAACTAAAAAAAATTAGGCTGTAATCCGCAATTTTATTTACAGTAACTGCAGATAATCCTGCAGTATGATCTGCACTGATCTTGCATCCAAAAAATATTTCAGTTCATGATAAAATTAACAATATTTTCCAGCAACAAAAATAATTTTTTTGCCCTTAATTATCCGGCAAAACTATTGTTAATGATTAATATGAAAGAAAAATTAAAATAAATATTGAAATACCTTCGCACTTGATGGCTTGTATTGCGTATAACTTGGAAAGTTGAAGAATAAAAGCAATCACTTACCACAACTATAAAAATATAGGCGAAAATTATTATTTTGATATTGAATCCACTCTAGTCAAGTTCGTCATAACTATATCGAACTTGTTTGTATTTCCAAAGATGGCAAGTGCCTACTAAAATAAACCTGTAAGATCACCTTCTAATTTCTTGCAGATGGTCCTGCAAAACTTTGAATATGTGGAAATATTTTCTGGACAACAACACTACATCATCGCAATTATCGACAATAAGCAACAATGATTTTGATTACCACTGAAATCGATAACTAGTGTCAGTTGAAGCTTTTATGATCGGTTAGATATTTGTTCTCGCTTGACAGTGAAAGTGAAAGGTGTGTAGTAGTTTAGCTATATTACCCTATGCTACGAAATATGACATAAAGTAGTTGCATCGCTACTGCACTAGTCAGAAGCAGATTTGACCTCAGACAGGGTCAGCTCAGCACAGAACGCAGCATAAAACTTATGTTCGTAATTAAGTATGTAAGTGTTGAGACCATCGATAGTATCGATGCAATATCGATGAACTCACTAAACTACCTTACCGACATGTCAGCAGCTTAGGAGATAAGAAGCAATATGTAGGTCCTGAAGAACACAATAAGCAACACTAAGCCCCTTCGAAGTAAGCAAGCGACAGTCGCTACGATCCAAGGAAAATGAACAGCACTTGAAACCACTCTAACAAGAAAAATTAGCACTTGCTAAATCTCGATTAGAATACATCAACCTTACATCACTGTATTTCCAAATTGCACCGGGAATTATATACTCGAATAAGGAAAAAATTAGTAGTCCGATGAAGCACTAACCAACATTGCGTGTTCCTTACATTATAGAAAGACAATATTTCAGTATTTGGTAAAAAAGGTATTAGCTGATTTCCGATTGAAATGATTTTTAGAAACATTATCATTAAATTTTTAGCGTACAAATTGATATTGAAAATAATGTTATTCGTTGCCTACTTATTTTTAGCTCAATCGATTGTCATTTGATCGACACAATACATCATTTTATTACAGATAAAATTGATTTTTTTTTAAATCAAAATCATACTAGTGAAATTTATTTTCTACTGGCATAGTCAATATAAAGGTACTCAAGTACATGCAGCGATTCAATCGATAAAATTAACGATATCGTAACTTTTTGTGTTCGACCATGTGACGTAGCAGCTAGAGTTCTTATCCTTGTGATAGAAGAGATGATACTGTATTTATCATAGTATTCTTTTAATTCTGGAAAATAATTTAATTTTTCAATTATTTATGTAAATACTTTTTTGGGTAGTATGTGCAACTATAATAACTTTAAAGGTATGTTATTAAGCAAAAAAAAATTGGGATAGACCTTTGATAATAATCTAGAATGGCCTTTACTCTACTTATTTCGTAAATGCACAATATCATGGAAATAATGTACATAAATAGTGCGGGTACTATAGGACAAATCCAAGCATCCTTTTTGAATGCATTTAATTCTATATATTAAGTTCAATGGATCCATCAACAGCTTTTAATAAACTAGAGAGTAAGTATCGTGTGTTGATTTTTTGTTTGACTACAGCAACGGTTGGCTTTTTTAGTCGAATCGCAGCAAGCAGAGGCGGACCGGGACCATAAAGGGCCCAAGAATTTTAGACGTCAACGGGCCCTTACAGCCTGAGATGAAAAAAAAAAAAACATACATCAGAACGACCCCTTATCACTCTGCATTTATTATTCATTCATATTTTTTTTGTATTTATTTATTTATTACTATCGCCAAATCTTCTTCTGTTTTTTTTAGTTTCTATTGCACACAATTTTCAAGATATAGTGGAAATATAATAATGTTCAGAATTGTAAACAAGAATAATACTACTAAGTAACTAGTTCAATGAATTACTTTTTGAAATTGATAGTAACGACAAACGTTGTTGAATTATGTTTGAATAATATTTTTTCTTACTCCATATATTTAAATTTGATATTTTACTCTATACTTGCATACTTCAAGGATGCCCTCACATACGAG
>JAPYYV010004147.1:12555-31427 GCA_030522625.1 Copidosoma aretas
CCATACTGTAGTATTTAATTTATATCTACAACTTTGGCTTACAGTCTTGAGACTTTTAGACGCTTATATATAGGCACTGAAAGTGCCTTGCTTCAAATATGCAGTAAGCATAAAACATATTATATTCGGCTTATAAAAAAGCAGTAGTTTATAAGATTCAGCCAGTTTTTATTCTTATCAAATAACTTTATAACTCTATATACTTTGATAAGCACATACCACAAGCAGTTGAACTAGACTATTCTTTATTTTTGAACATGCATGTTTGGACCTGAATGGTTGGTTTGGTATGGTCGGACGGTCGGACCGGACGGACAGTTCTTCATTTCTGAACGAGCCTCTTGTGTGAGCATTGAGGCAAGGGCATGGAAAAGGGAGATTGGCACCAGTATGAAAATTCGCTTTTGCTCTTGCAACAGAAAACAAAGTAGAACAGCATGCGTTAAACCCCCTCAGAAATCTTTCCTACGTATGTGAAAACACTATGGGGACTGCTAGCTCGAGTGACAACTAAGCTATTAAAAAAAGTATTTTTGTGCAATTTATGATTAAACAAACGTATGTGTAGTTCAATAGTACTTATACGAATAAACTTGTTCGAAGATATTAACTCATAGCACCCTTGCGAGCCCCCCACATGACGCCACAGTTAAAAGCTGTTATACTAACCGGGCGATAAAAAAGAGCTCACCCCTCTCTGCTTGGTCCTTTCTCTCGCTGTTCATCTGTATAGCTTCATTAAGGTTGGAGATTTTTTGTCCAGATGGTGGTATATATTCCAAGACACTGCGATCTTAGGGATATCAGGGCGATATATTATATCTTCGAAAAAATTCATTTGTATAATTACGATTGAACTTCACATACGTTCGTTTACTTATAAATTATACCTCATTTCCTTGTTTGAAGATATTAACTTGTATGTGTTTGAAGTACACATGTTTAAAAAAAAATTATTTGCATTAAATTAAAGACAACCTTATGGGTAATATTACACAGTTGTAACTAAAAAGAGTAACTGAGATTACATACAAAACTCTTTTTGTCAACACTAAAAAAGCTTGCCCCCAATATTTAAATCAAATACAGCCAAAAAGCAAATAAAAATACAATAGTATGCTAAAGTACGGTGTACTGGCTTTAATCTCAACACCTCTGCCCTCTGCGGTCGAACTATCCGATTAGGAAAAACTGTCTAATATAATTGAGCTGATAGAAAAGATCAGCGAGGAGCTTAGCTGCCTGAGAAAGATTTGTCAACAAGATAGCTCTATCATCTGGCACTTCTGCATCCCTAAGCACCTGATCAAAAGCAGTGGTCACAGTAGCCAAGGCTGCTGCCGCAAGACTTTAAAGTATCCATCCTCATTTTGAGATTTGGGGTGGAGATCAGCCATGATCTCCGGGCTTAAAGTTGGAGCTTCAAGGTTATGGCATCCCATGACTGGTATGGCCAATAAGAGTTTTTCCTTTACCTCCTTCTCTCCCAGACCATATATAGTTTAAGTTGACAGGCTTAAGGTTAGTTGTTTACTAAGAGAGAGCTTGGAAGTTTCTTCCTTTCTGAAATCCTCTCCAAGATATAAAGCCGCCTCGTTAAACTTTCCAACACCTAATTCTTCGTTCTTTTACTTCGAAGACTCATTCTCGTCTGGAAGGGAAAAAATTTGCAACATGGCGTAAGACACGGTTGTTGACTTAATACCACAATCCACGCTTGAATTTTGCCCTCATCCTTTTGCCTCAGTAAGCTACCCTCGACTCTAACCTCAAAAGTTAGGGCTCGGCGTATTGCGACATGAATATTTGTCCCTGCGCGTATCTTTACAATATTTACCACGCAAATAACGACAGCAGCAACAAAAACGACCCAGATTATCGATCTCAGCTGCACCGCTACTTACATGAAGGGCAATCTGCATGGTGACAAAGATACGTGTCATCAGAAGTTATCTTACCCTTATACACATCTCCATCCTCACTGTAATATTCTTGATGGTCCTCCAAGAGATGTTCTAGGCGACGGATGCGGTCTGCCAGCCTGGACTCCTTTTGAAGATCCCCCTGCCTCCGCTTGAGCTTTTCTACCTCCATGCTAATGCTGATGCTCTCAAGTTGTGGTGCCACCGTGCACCACAAAAATAATGAATCTGTACCGATGAACAATGATTGAAAGGACCGAGCAGAGAGTGGTGGGCTCTTTTTTTCGCTCAGCTAGTACAAGAGCTCTCAACTGTGGCGTCATCTAGGGGGTTTGCGGGGGTACTACAAGTTCATATCTTCGAACAAGGAAATGAAGTATAATTTTCAGATTTTGTATGTACACCCACAGAAAAAGTTCATCGAGGTATGTATAAGAACTTACGTGCTGTACTTGTCATGTTATGAGCTTTCACCATGTATCTGCTGGCCATCCCCAATTTGATAGTATTATATGGTTTTAAAATATTACACAGAAAAAAGTTTACTTTGCTTAATTAAGCTAATGAATAGAATTGCAGTTGATCATATGATAAAAATTCTATCGTTAAAAAGTAATTCATTTAAAAATTCACTTGTATTTAAGCATAACGATGACAATAAGAAAAAATACGTCCAAATATTTGTATAATATATATATCTTTAGACTATTCCATTATTAGTTGTAAATATTCTTACAACAAAAGCAATGAAAAATAGCAAAGTGTACTGCATTATTCCATGCACATAACGTGAGCATATTTACTTATATTTTTTAGATATTTTTGAAGCAGAAATAGCTCAATCAATTATTTTCTAAATAACTTTCACTGGGTGAAGGATTTAAAAATCTTATGGAGATATTTACGCAAAAAAAGCAAGGTCAAGGCCCATGTACGTATATGAGATAAAACGTTATGTTATCCTGGCTTCAATGAATTTCTTAGTGACGACATATGCACAATACGCGTCCCGGCATTATGGACTAATTTTGTTTGCTTTCTTTCGAATAAGTTGAGAATCATCATTCCCGGGCTAATTGGATTAAGAACAAAGCTAATGTTCAGCCGTTGAGGGGTCCTGTGTCGTCAAGGGGGGGGGGGGGCAGGGGGAACTCTCCCAAACTCCCTTATGGCCAGTCCGCCCTTGTCAGCAAGTGTTGCTTTTTTCCTCTGAGCAAAGCGAGTGTTCCTATTTTTCTACAGACCGTAGAAAGTATTGCTTATTTTCTTTGGAGAGGCTGAGTTTTGCTTGTTTTCTTACGATTATAGTAAGTGTTAATAATAAATACGCTATGGTTGTTTCTAGCACGCGCTGGTTCCAGTACACTGTATAGCATCGTCCATTTTAGTAACGTTTCAGGAGCGTATGATTCAAAACTTTAAAACGTTTTGCAAGGGCAAAAACGTTTGAGAAAGGTCTCACAAACGTTTTTGTGGCCGCAGCTAAGTTCGTACATAGTGCATCAGTCTGTAATAGAAAAGTGTCTAAAACGTTTCTGAAATTATTTTAGAACATACCTTTTAATAAATATTTTTTTACACAATAAGTACTCTTAATAAAAATTATAAAAAATTATAAAAACAATTGCATTTTTTTTGGGCGGCATTTTTTGCTTATAACTTTACAACAAACAAACGTATCAGCATGAAACTGTTATATTTATGTTACTAGTAATTTTACACAAATTATAAATTAAAAGTGGCTCTGGGACATTTAGAAGCCGAGGTAATTTAACTAACAGTTTAATCCGCCGGATGTTCATTTATGAATATTTATGGTAAAAGTTCTAGAAATATGTTATTCAGATCTTGAACTATGCAGATTTATAAAATTTTTTTTGAGATTGGTCATTTTCAAGATAAAGATGCAATTTTTTTAAATTAGAGGATTCAGAGCGTATTAATATTGTTCAGCTCTACGAATTTAAAATTATGGCAACAGGAAAAATTCATCATGCTTCTAAAAATTCATCGGGCCTATTTTAATATTTTTTTTAAATTAGGGAAGCGTATGAAAATAACAACGGAAAAATTTACAATATTAAGATAATAATCAAAAAATAGCAGTCAAATAGTTCTTCCTTATTTTTGTTCACTCATGCAACTCATACTGTTCTCTTTCATTCGCTCCAAATTTATTACTAATGTGGAATAGAAAGAAAATAAAAATAATATATTGCATGGTGTTAATTAAAGTTGTGGTCCGTCCTAACTAAAAAAAGGAACCTTTAAAAAGTTACAAACATGGCAAGTAACAAGCTGCAAGTTCAATGAATGAACTGTCAAGTGCGTTTAAAATTGTAACCACGCACTACTTTCAATTCATTAGCAAACATCTTTTTTTTTAATTTATCAGAGAAATTTAAGTACCTAAAGTACAGACTTAAGATCTTTTTCAATTAATATAATTATAAAATGTATATCACATGATTCGTCTTCAGAAATTTTAAGGTGTATACTTGGTTGACCTATTTCAAATTCAAATTTCTGTATGAACAGTATTTCTGAGACATTTTATTGCCAATACGGTTAGTCACTAAAAACACTACACTTTTCAGTCATGTCCCGTAAGAAAATTCTTAACAACCTTTTTAAGTGTAATTTTTTAATCCTACAATATTGTTCTTTAAAAAAACGATATTTAAAGAGTGTAATTTAACACTCCACAACAAATGTCGATTTGTCGAACAAGTATAAATCTTGAAATTTCTGAAAACAAATCATATAATATAATTTTTTCAGTTAGAATAATAATAATAAACTCAATGGTATGTTGTCTTAGTTCTACCATAATTTTAATACGTGAAAAAATAAAGGCCTTCGGTGTGGCGGTGCACGTGAGAGAGAGAGCAGCAGCAGCAGCAGCACTAGTGCCAACTTATCTCTAGTGAGGAAAATTAGTAAATGCACTAGTGACAGTTGACGACATATAGATGCGGATGTATACATATATACATATATGTATATATAAATGTGTACATGTAGCACAATGTTTGTACAAGAACTAATGAATAACTTTTGTTACGAGCTTATTAACTAATTGGTAAGATTATCAACATATCGCGTAGTTTGAACAAAATTTTGTGCGAAATAAGGGCCATTTGTCCGACTTACTGTAGATTAATCCATTACATCAGATATGTAGGTAGCATTTTTTATTAATATATCTACCTCAACAACCCGAAAAGTTCGTTATTAGTTTGCTTGAAAATTGCAAGCAAACTGGCAACAACAACAAAACGTACTCAGATTAACAGCGATTCGCTAAGTCCATTTGTACTGTTGGTTGTTCAGGCAAACTAAGCCATTAATTAAATAAATACAAAATTGATGTCTTCCTACACTGAATTGATAGACAAGATACAAGTTAGAACTTTTAAACTTGACGTATGCACTGTCTGACAATAAGGTGTGTTTACTTGGTACGAAATTATGATTTTAGTTGTGCCCTGTATCCAGGATTGCTAGGCTTACTAATTGGTTCTGGTCTACCTCATTACAAAAAACAGTATAGGATCTTACCGGACAAGTACCTACCTCAAAAATTATGACAATTTGCTTCATTTTTTACTCATAGAAAATCACTAAACAGACTACAACTAGAATCGCAATGTATATCACAAAAAGCTGATGTTTTATAAGTTGAACTGCTTGACTGCATGACTATGATTTCTTCTGAAAAGATACGTACGAAAATCAGTCTAACTAATACATAGCTGCATGGTTATTACAAAGCATTGTTGAACTATTATTTAATTCTAATTTTTATGATTCTTATATATCTTTCAGGTTTATATAATTTTTTGAGATGGCTATTTCTACAAAGTAACTTTATTTAACCAAAGCTAAAGTGCAACCACCGATAAATAACTATTTTGTCTGCAGTACAACTACTTATTCTGATATGATGAGTAAAGTCCAAGTTTTTTAAATCATTGGTGAACTCAACTTTAAATGTCTGAAATCAGGTTTTCAGACCAATTCACGCAATTATAACTCAATGAGGTTCCAAAATAGAAAATTATTTCGACCTTTCACAGAACGTTAGAGATTGCATTGAGATATAGACATTTTCATTAAAGATCAACCTCCCCAGACTTCCCCATAGGTGAGATGTCCATGACAACAAATTTGCTGCCAAGGACAGTTACTTAATAAAGATTACACATATTTTCCTTTGATTTTCTTTTATCGTTGTTATTTCAGTGACAATAAATTATAGTTGAATCACAAAATCTTTTAAGGAATTTTATTTATCACATTTTTATATGTACACAGTTAATAAAAATATATACACTTAGAGTAGTCTGATTCATTGTAGAATCGCAATATAATTAAGAATTCTTTGTAGTACAACAACATTACAAGACCTTAACAAAAAGTTTAACTTCTGAATTTTATTATATTACATTGTATTTTTTATGCACAGAAACATTTTTCCATTTTATTTCTTACGTCAAGTTTTACGCTAAACATAGCGTTATACAGATGTTTGATAAATATTTATTCTCAAATGGTATTTTTGATTCTATTTACGTCATTTTAACCATGAAATACTTTATACGAAGGGGAAAACTCAATGTAGGAATATAAAACTGATAATATTTCTAAAATGACTTAGAAAATATAAGGTGATTTGTGAATAATTGCTAAAAGTTTGTGCATAGTAATAACATATAAACGTTATCTTGATCTTTTGTTTGTTTTCATATTCTCTTTCCTGTTGTACATTCTACATGCACTTCTAGCTTCTTATTTTTTCTTTTCCTCTTCTTTGGTTTCTTCCCAGCGATCTTCGCGTCTCTATCATCTATTTCAGATTCTGTTGTTGGTTGATTTTGGTCAAGGTCAGCAAGATTCTCTGTGTCTTTTGAGAAAAAAATTATTATTAATGATACATCCGTAAAAAGAGTGCCTTTTAAGACATTTTTAGCAGAAATTTAGTTATACATTTTAAGTAATATTATTATTACTTTGAACTTATTGTAACATTAATACTCTCTAATAAAGAAGTGTATCTACAATAATGATTGAATTTATGAAACTTCTGTATAAGAGCCAGTCACTGCATTCTATATTTTTCTAGCAAGTGTAAAAGGCATATCATCACAAAAAAAATATAAATAAATAAACATCACACTTTGTAGCATATCGCAGTGATCTACGATATCACTCTTTCTCTTTTACTCTCTCTCTCCATCTCCCTCTTACTCTCTCCATCTCTCTTTTTCTGTGTCACTTTAGTTTACAGCAGAGATGAGAAGCGAGGTGGCCAGAGCTGTAGTAAAGACTGTGTCGCGGTTTTGCACTGGTTTCAGCGCCAAACTGTAGCAGCCAGCGGTAAAACTATACACATAATGTCTATTGGCCAGAGGTTCCAGTGCGTATCATAAAAAACATACAACCGAGTGAGTCGAGGAAGATCGATCATCATAGGAAGAATCAGATGTTCAAATTGGTAGTGGAGAAACTTCGGGTACTTCCGAAGGAAACAAAGTAACACTAAATGATCGCGTTAACCATTTAAATAAAGGATTAAGTTTATTAGGATCTTCACTGATTAAAAAACGATAATTAACTCAAAAAAAAAGTTCTTAGGAAAAAGAAAACAAAATTACAGAAGTGATTAAGAAAAAAATTTTTATTTTACTGACGATGGTTTAGATGCTGCTCATGACGATGATGATGATACTATAATTCTAAGAACTTTACAAGAAAGTTTTAGTACCACACAAGACCATACTCATAAAATTAAAATTTTAACCATTTTCGATGGCTGGTCTTACACAAAAATTCAGCTCAATTTTTCTACCGCTACCCTTCGTATGATATCTATTGCCAAAAATATTGCCAAGGAGAAAATCATATTAAGCGATCCAAACCCTAAAAGCCATTCATCATTAGAAGTACATACTATCAACACTATAACTACCTTCTATCAGTCTGATGATTACACTCAAATAATGCCAGGCAAAAAAGATTACGTCTCTGTGAAAGTGTGTGGAAAAAAATCACAGATGCAGAAGCGCTTACCTTAAAATAATATAAAAGAATTGTATGAATCTTTTAAAATCAATTATCCAACAATGAAATGTAGTTTCTCGAAAATCGCTAGTTAATGACCGAAACATTGTGTATTGGCAGGAGCGAGTGGTACTCACTCAGTTTGTGTTTGTCCAATAAATAAAAATGTAAAATTACTAATAGATAGAGCAAATTCAAATTAAATTACAGCTGATGCACAACGACCTATCAAAAATTATCATGATTGCTTTGATCGTATGGTGTGTGATATGCAATCTTCTGACTGTTTTTTGGGATTATGTGCTAAGTGCCCTGGTATAATTAATATCATAGAGCAGTTAGAACAGAATTTAAAAAAAAGAATTGATCGAGAATATCAAGTATGAACAGTGGGTTACAGTTAAAAGAACTTTATTGAAAACCTTAATATCTAGTGTAGATGAATTTCTAGAATGTTTGAGTGCGGGTCGAAAGAATTATTGCTACATTCTTTTTTAGTCAATAAACAAAGAGAATTTTGAAAAAAAAAAATTATAGAAAAATAAATGCATTGTAATTTGTGATTTTTCTAAAAACTGTGCCCTCATAATTCAAAATTCTGTTCAAGGTATACATTGGAATAATGACCAGGTAACAATACATTCCTTTTTTATATATTATAAAGATGACAAAGATCAGTTCAAAATCAAAAGTATTGTTTCTATTTGAAATGTTCACGTCACAATACTATAGCGATGTATCGATTTGAGAGATAACTCGTAGAATTTATCAAAATGAATTTAAAAGACATAAATAAGATCATATATTATTCGGATGGTGCAAGTAGACAATATAAAAACAAAAATAATTTTATAAATCTTACTTATCATTTGAATCATTTTAAAATAGCAGCTGGGCGGCACTTTTTTCCAACCTTACATGGTTAAGGACCAAGTGACGGAATAGGTGGAACATCAAAGCGACTTGCTGCTAGAGCTAGTCTTCAAAGAGTAAATAGTCCGATCCACACTCCGGAAGAGTTGTTCAATTGGGTGTCTGAAGCTTTACCAAATATAACGTGTCGCTATTCAACTAATAATGATTATCAAGAGGAAGAAAACAGATTATCGACGCGCTTCCAAAAAGCTATAACGATAAAAGGCACGTTAAAGTATCGTTGTATAGTTCTAATCTCTCTTTAAGAATTGGAAGCAAAGTGATTCTCATTGTATGAAAAGAAAACTATTGTGACAATTTTTAAATAAAATAATAATATACGCGTATTGTATAAGAGTAAATGTACGTATTGTATAATGTCACTTAGAACGAAGTACTTATTCACTAATGATGATGTGTTAAAAATATAATAAATAAGAGTATTGATTTGCTACAATAACAATTTTTATTTACTAATTTTTTTATTTTACCATGCATGAGGTTAATTGTGCCTACAAAGATGAAATCCGCGCGCCGATAAGACGTGCCGCTCTACATAAATTAATTTATTCCCAATAGTAATAATTAATTTTCCAATAGTTAAGAATCTATTCAAACATTTTAATTGTTAATAACAATCTTCAATTGTTAATAGTTTTTCTTGAAAGTATTTTTTTCTCAAAGCTTTTTTTTTACCTTTAAAATGAAAAAAATTACAGTCTGTAGCTTAAATAGTACCGGAGTTATGAATGTTTAAAAATTCCACCAACAGCCCAAAATCACCGAAATCGCGGAATTTTTATCCTTTTTAGCGTCTAAAACATTGTGAAAAAAACAACAACAAGAAATATGTGTCTCTTTTTTTTCAATATAGAACCCGTAAAAAAAGTTTTAGCAAAATCAAAAATGTGTCGGTCAGAACTGTGTTCGGTTTGTAAAAGAACGTCCCATATAGCAAGACTCGATATTCATCTTAAGCTGTGGAACTTCACTGTAAACATAAGTAACTTTTAACTATTACGTCCTCTATGGTATAATATTTCAGATAGTTAGCATGCATGTATCGTGCACTATTTAATTTTGCATTTCAGGTTCAAATCTTACATGAAACAAAATTTTTTTTCCAATTTTTTCTTCATAATAACGTTTTAATATTGTATTTTTTCCATTTTGAAATAAAATAATTTAGATTTCAAAATTATTCTGAATTTATCAATCGATGTATTTTATATATAATGCCCACATATTATTTTATCCTTGTCCATGCCTTTATTTAACAGATTCCTAAATGTATTAATATTAACATTTCGTTATTTAGCACATAAAAATAGATGCAATAAAATTTTTAAATTATTCATCAATGTATGCCACATAATGCATAACATAACTTAAGTGCATTCACAGAAAAACAACAATAATTGGTTTACTTTAAGGTAATGTACCGTAGTCTCATCTGTATAAAAAAAACACGACTAAACGTTAACAGCTAATTTCTCACTTTTTCTTCAGTATTATTTCGATGATTTCCATTTTCGTGTTCGTTTATAATAGTGTCTTAGAAATATTTAATATACCTAAATTAATTGTGTATTCTTGTTAATTCAATAATTGATCATGATTTATTGCGATTTGCATGTATTCTTGCAACTTCTATGAATTAATTTTGAGACTTTTATTCATGACAATTTTGTCCTTCTTAATGGCTATCAACCTAGTAATATGCGTGCTTGGAACATTTCAAAAACTCTTTTAAGTTTCTTAGTTACATGACAAACTTTTGACTAAAGATAGTGGCAAGGAACTCTAAAGTGCATGCCATTTTCCACTGTATAATTGCTATATGTTAAGCGATCTCTACTATATCGCTATTCTCCTTCTTACGCAGCTGTACAAGAGTTTTTAAATTTTGAAAGCCAATATATAAAAACTGTACCGCTAGGCTTCTTGAGACTGAGTACTAAGTTATCTTATAATGTCATCTTTAACATACTGTTGTTTTTAAAAAAATCGTAAGAAGTGTTTAAAAGTTGTGAACGATTTTTTCACAACTTTACGTCTAATCAGATGATTTTCTGATTCTTCTGTGTTAAAAGTTCATGATTTAAAAATTTATATCTCCAAAACTATACCGCTGGGATTCTGCAAATTTAGGCTCATGATATATGATATCAATTTTCAGCCATACGCGAAATTTCAGGATTGTAAAAAAAGTAATCTTGCCTTACTACTACCTTCAGTGCCATAATATAAGGAAACGGAGGTATCAGCAATTCGAAGAGGGCAAGGTGGAAAACAAATACGCAATGAATTCAATGTTTCCAGCGAAACGTAGCAATAATATTTCCAACAACTAAAAATTAAATATTACTCATTTTTAACCTTGCTGTCTGTAGTTCGCTAATATCTTCGTTTAATTATCAATAATGGTGGGCGCTAACAACTTTATACAAAACAAGGGCAATCATCGCTGACATTCGCGGTAGGAGAATACTAACTGTTTGTTGTGAATTTTCAGTACCAACATGATCTATATGTATCTGTACATTTGAAATAGTAGCAATTACGTGTTTCATCACTAAATTGTTGTTCCATAGTATGTCAACAAAGTCAACAAGAGGTTACAAGCTTCAAATTTAACCTTTCTTCAACATGATTGTATTTTTCACAACGAATATAAATATATTATATAACAAATAAAAATAAAAAACATGCCAGCCTCGTGTAATGTGGCTCTATTTACAAATTTTGTATTAAATTTTTATTGATAACAACATGTGATTGAGATACCAAAAAAAAATATTAGTCAATAAGCCGGACATCCTATTCAGAATGTAATTTTTTTTACGGAGCTCTCGAGTCACTTTTAGTAAAATCTGAAAGGTTCTTTTCTGTAATCGCGACGTGCTACCTCGTGCAACTTCTGTTGTACCATACGTTAATTTTTATTACAGTTGATTACCTTGGATTTTCAAATATTTATCCATTTACAGAATTACAAGCTTTAATTCTATTCGTCGTTTAATCAGATTCTATTTTTATAACAAATACATTTTGCAAACAAGAAAGAACAGACATACTACCATACTACCATAGTGATTAATATACTGAATAATTCTGGTGTTTTACTTGATGATAACTATTTAAGTTTTACTAGATTATTACTTAGATTTTTTTTCAAACGATACCATATTAGCCTCGCGTATCGCAATACGATGCTTTAGTAATGATTTTAATTTCTCAATTTCTTATCGATAACAATATTTGTTGTTTTTTACCAATGAACAGGTATGTATTAAGAATTTATCAAAATATTTTTAAGTAAGAATCTGACTTATCGCCCGAGAACGCTTTAGTCGCTTTTCACTTAATCTGAGCAGAGCGTTTTTACTGCCAAGAGTTTTGTTTACTTTTTCCATCATAACGTTCTGCCAAAGTCACTGATCTGAATTTTTTAAAATGTTTATCTATTAAGGAGATAGTCAGCTTTGATTCTATTTATCAATTAATTATTCTATTTTTTTAACGAGGATATTAAAAACGATACTTGATTTATATTTTTTTCAATATGCTATAGATGGAACCAAATTATTGGAAGTATACATCAAAGATGTATTAAAACGTTTCCAAGATTCTTAGTAAAGTCATATTTTTTGAGCTTACCAAGTTGTGCGAATGTCAACACTTTTAAGCGTTTGTATATTATATAATGTATAAATATTACTTTTCGTATCAAACAGTCGATAACTGTACGTACCTTATGGGTAGTGTGCGAATATATTGAATCACAAAATTTTTGGAGTACTTTACGAAACTGTTGTTAAGATACTTGTATCCGAATATTTGGAGGCAAAAAAGTTATACTAAATCGTCACGTATTGAGTAATTATTGCTATTTCTATGTATGATTCTGTCACATACGTAGGTTGCATCGTGTATATTTTTTATATTTTTTGCAGATTTACTTATCAAAATATTGTATGTATCAAAAAGCAACAGTCTTTGTAATAAATCATTATCTAATTTAGTAAACAAGGGCTAATTTTTTTGTCTGTTGAAATAGGTATATATTCATAGTCTTGGATTTTTTTACAAATTCGTATATAAATCCTGCACGCTAGATGAAATAGTTTTATTCATTGAAAAAGCCAAAACTGTATGATAAGTACCTAGAAAATATAACTTTTTTGGTAACCTATAAATTTGAGAATAGAACTACTCCACGACAGGCCAAGCTTGCAATAAAACGGTTCAGGCGTAGATATCTGTGATAATTGGGATCTTGTATGAACAATTCTATTCGGTCCGTCAGATAGATTTCCAAAAAATATTTGACGTGAGTCTTTCTTTTTTGATATAAACAAGAAATTACGGAGATAGAGCACGTACGAGTTCTCGAGTAGGGGTAAAATATGTCATAAGTACGTAAAAATCGCACGTCCTTATATCGTCATCAGTTCTTACTGATGAACTGTAATGCGCAATATCTCTGTCATTTTTTGTTAACATGAAAAGAGAACAAATACATGTCAAATATTTTTTTAATCCATATAACAGACCAAAAATAACTTTTCATACAAGATTCTAATTGGCGAACTCATAGCGTAATCAGAAACCATCATGGTTTACTTGTACTCTCTAAATCAGTAGAGTATGGTAAAAAAAAAAGTACCTGTCCAAGTAACATTTCTGTCATTGCAAAAGAATGTTTTATTGTATCTGCCTAAATTTTGCAGTAGAGATGCAAGGAAGAAGTATTATAAAAAGATAAATAACGCTGTTGAAAGTTTTCTATTTATCTTAACAGGGACGAAATATTAATAAATGCATGGCATAAGATGAAGATTTTGACATTGTAACAATGAATGTAGATCATATAATCATTTCTGATTGATTGACACTAGACATGCCAGGCACGCTTGGTAAACTTTGCACAAAGTTGCCTAACTCGTCTCACCTTTACATGAAAATTTTGGTAACATTTCAGAATCATTGTTTGTTTTTCGTCCACAAGCTTAGATTAAATTATATAGTCATGTGATCATCTCTCATATTATGAATAAAAATCGAAATTACTCTTCTTTTTATTACAAGATAGGAGGATTTTCATGTTTATGATAGAAAAATTGATTAATATATATGACAGAATGTGTACAACCAAACAAAAGGAAATATTCTCTAGATTTTATGGAAAACACGAAAAAAAGGGATTATAAAAAAGGCTTTATTAACTTTTAGTTATCATCTATTCATTGATATTAAAAAGTCATCGACACGCAATTCTAAAAAAAAAACAAGGCGACCCAGGATCACCTAAAAGAAGCGAAACTTTGTGGTATAAAGCGTAGGAGCTAAGAGTTTAGAAAAATAATGAGAAAAAACCGGATGCTGGTATCGGGAACTTCGACAGATGTGAAACGTAAAATATTATTTTAATGAATTATGATGATTCTAGTACTATTTTTTACAACAGGATAACACATTTTGCTGTCGAAGGTTTATTGTATGTATGCTTTGGATAACCAATTTTTTTTTTTTAAATCAATGCGCAACTAGAAAGTTTTTTCACATTTGCAATTCGATGCAAATATTTATAACTTCTAGCAACAGGATTGTGTTTCATTATTTCTGTCAAAGGACTTATATTTTTTTTAATCAAATTTTTAATTTGACTTGAATTTATTATCTTTTAAATGGCTTCTTGATTAACATATATGTATAATTGACCATGTTTCGGTACTTGACCCTTATTTTATTTTAAAGTACTTGAAGTTAATTGAAAAATTTTACATTGAATTTAAATTTTATCAATGGATTTGCAGTTTTGTTCTATTTTATTACGCATAAAAGATGCAACACTAAAGATAATATAATCCCTAATATGTATTCTAAACTTATAATCAAATAATATAATTTTTTGTCAATTTCTTGTCATATTTACTTTAACAACTTAAATAAATTTTTTCCTCTGTGGCAATAGTTAGATTTCCTTATTTTTCGTCCCAAAACTTGGCTGAACAATATTGACATTTATATCTCATTTTACCATGATAAATATATTCCATGAAGAGATCATCTTCTTAAGTTTTTCTTATTTTTTTATTGTTTTTATTTGTAGTAACTGTAAGAGATTTTTTTAAGCGTACCTTGTTTTTTTTTTAAGATGCAAATGATAAATTTCCTAATTTTTTTTTTAATAACGCTATTTTTAAAAGAACGTCACCCAAAGATGATAAAATTCATTTTTAAAGTCTTAAATAACTGCCAAAATATATGATAAAATTTTTAATTTAAAGATAAATTATTACATAAGTGTTAAACAATTTATATAACTTTTAATTTCAATTGCTGCTCCGAAACAGCCTTTTTGAAACATCATAGAAAGAAAAATTAAAAGATAATAATAATAAATTTGGAAACTCTTTCCTTTGTCTAATCTATTATATAAATCAAATGTGTTGTATGTATATATATTCATCTATATGTATGTATATAAACACTATATTCATAAATATGTATATATATATATATATGTATGTATATAAACTATATAATCTACATGCAATATATATTATCTTCCTAAATTATATAGTTGTATGGTTCTGGGGTAAGTACTAGCACCCCTCCGCTCCTGCAACTCCCTTTCACTCCCCCTTCTCCTAACCACACCTCCTTCTGCTTCCACTCAGGACAAACCCAAAGTAAGGTAAAATTCGTTCCTATTTCCAGTGAAATATGACATCAAATAATTTAAGCTAGTTCTCCCCTGCTCTTCCCGCTCCCCACCACTCCCCCCGCTCCCTCTCAGTTCCCCCTCGGCTCACTACCAGACACCCTCCCTACCTCCCTTCCAGCTCCCCCCAAAATATGTTTTTCCTTGCGTGATAAATTTTGACAACATTATTACTTTTTTATAAGTATACAAATACCTATATAAAAAAACAACTTTTATGAAAATTGATTATGTGGCAATTAATAATAATAAATAGAATAACGATATTCATAATCATACACCAAAAACTTATGATGATGAGTATGGAAGCCGTGGAAAGAATCCTATATATTAAAACAAAAAATATTATTTGGATCTTAGGACGATAGGTTTTTTATGTATCATTAGAGATCTTAAGAAAAATCTGGAATAAGCGATAAGACTTGATTTTCTGCTAACGCATCCAAATACCTATACGCAAAATACTACTCTTGCAAGTTTTAAAGCTTATCTTGGCATTCTGTATGCTAAAAAGAACCTTGCACTATAGCGCTTAATAGAATAACTTTTTACAAGAATATATCTATCATTGAAAAAAAAAATGCCTTGGGGAAATTAAAAAACAGAAAAGACACAGTAAAAGACAGAATTATGGAAAACTGTTGAAAAAATCTACAAATAATTTGGACGATTGATTTGACAAACAAACTCCATAGCTTATAAACTAATACAAATATTACCGAAGCGTGAGCAATAAATCTATCAAATTCACAAGGCAGGGAAGAAGTAAAATTACTTCAAAACTACAGAGGAGTGGTTTTTCCGACGTAACATACAAGATTTATGAAATTATTATCGCTAATAATGTAGAAAAATCGGTAGAAAAGAAAAAAGTAGTAAAAGAGAGTTAAGCTACTATCAAAACAAAAGAAAGAACAAAATACTACATTTTTCTACTAGAATTTAATTAAAAGCAAACTGGAGGAAGTCAATATAATACATGATGTGTTTGAAGACTTCAGAACAGAATTTGATAACATTAACAGAGTAATATTCCGGGTCGAAATAAATTTAAGAGAAATAAGTATACAAATGGCAAAAATGTTAAAAATAATCTAGAACTATACAAACAAAACAGATGATTACGGCCAGAGGCTGAAAAATTTATTCAAAACTATAGAAGAGTAAGGACGAGGGTGCCAATAAAGCCTGGTACTTTTCAGTTTATTTATTCAAAAAATAGTTTATAAGTGGATAAAAAATAGTACAGGAGGTGTAACAGTAGGCAAACTCAAAATTAACTGTATCGAATTATCTAATGACGTTGTATTAGGCACTTAGCATATTGGAGACAAAAAAAATATGCAGAATGACTTAGATGAATAAAGTACAAAAAATATACTGGAAAAAAAAAAAAAAAAAAAAAGAAAAAAATAATTTTTAGGAATAAAAAAAGAATAAAAAACGGCCGGATTGAAAGAAAAAAGGGGGACATGGAGTGTGGTTCTCAACAAAATATTTTCCCGGCGCGGAATAAAACGACAGGTCGAGAGCAAAGGACAGTTAAAGCAGTTCTAGGCTCAAGCAAAAGAAATATAGTGGACAGTTTAAAACAAAGATTATTTTTCATAGATTAAATGATAAAATTATATTGCACATAAGTAGCAGAGATATGTGTACAAAAGGTAGAAATCCCCGTTCTTCGACCCTCCAAGCAAAACTCCCAAGCCTCCTTAAACCGTCTGATCTTCAGGCCCTTACCACATTTTTTACGAATTTTTTTTTCATGTCCTTCTTCATGAATTAACATATGTCTATTTAAATGCATCGATCTTTTAAAACTTTTTTGACATTTAACACATTTAAATAATCTTTCCTTAGTATGTTCTTTAAAAAATAAGATTGATCATAAATGCACCAAGATATATATGAGAAATGGGGGCGGAAAAGGTTAGCCTAGAAATAAGCATAAGAAAAAGGGAATAAATTTACTTTTTGGACATAAAAAAGTGGGCATAAGCAGGTGGCCTTATTTATGCCTAATCGAAGAATTAACGGACTGAATCAATAAAAATCATAAAAAATAGGCAACGAAGTTAAAATTGTAAATAAAAAAGTAGAGGATCGGAAAACGATAGGATCTTAAAAAAGAACAGCGAGGGAAAATAAACATGACAAAATCAAAGATAATATTACAAACGAAAGGAAGACTTTTGTCAGTTAGAAAATAGAAAAAAATTATATGGTAATTGGAAACTCTATCATCCGAAAAATTAACATCAAGGAAAGAAGCAGAGAGAAATATAAAGCAAAAAGAAAAAGATATTGGTGAGCTTAAAAGTTTCTAAGTGATAGACTGTAGGGTCTGCAATAAAAAAAAATCAAATATAAAACACATATTGCTATGTAAATAGGAAAAAAAATAACAACTGAAATAATAATAAGATCCGTCAGAAATATAGGATTAAAAGATACTGAAGAGATGTATAGGAGAAAGATGACTTGTGTGAAAATATAAAATATTTATATAGGTAGATAAGGCAGAACAGTAAAGATTAAAACTACAAAAATATGTAGTGCGTTGTAAATTATAATTTTATGTAAATGTAAAAAGAAATTCTAACACACTGTTGTATGTTTCATCAATCACATATGTTAGTGAATTAAAATAATATTTCTAGTAATATAAGAGGATAAGAACTTTTAATATTTATCAAAAAAAACAAACAACATGTAGTAGTCCATGAAAATCTTGTAAGAAGTGAAAAAATAATAAAATAAACGACTTACATTTACAAATATCAAGAAATAATTTCAAAATGATATCTCATTATAAACTTTATTTCATAATTGATTCTAAAATGACCAAAAATAACAAACAAAGGCTCATAACGATTTTTCTAATAATAATTATTGGGTAAATATTGTATACATATACATATGAATCGATATCAGCCTTAAATACCAATTAGAGTCATTATCAGTATTAAATTATTAACAATTATTTGATAATTAAGTTATTTCATACATTGAATATATTTGTTCAAACTTTTAGCAAATTTTTATGAGATCGCTTTAGTTATCTATGTTTGTACGCAGGGTGATCAGTTGGTACTTTAACACCGGGAAACAGTGAATGGGAGGATTTGTCATGATTCCAACTAATACGAGGGTGGTCCGATAAGTACTTAGCCTCACCGCCCGATGGCGCTGCTATGGCTAAAGAACTATACTATCGTATAGTACATTCTAGCAGACGGCTA